>PVJN01006682.1:0-74160 GCA_004026805.1 Lasiurus borealis | reverse complement strand
TCTAACCGCCTCTACCTCGGCCCTGCCACCATGGCTTTGTCCAGAAGAATGTCTGGAAGGTTTCCTGGAAGGTGTCCTAGTCTAATTAGCATATTATCCTTTTATTAGTATAGATAGAGACCTGATGGATAGGTGGGGGCTGGCTGGCTGGTTTGCCCTAAAGGGTGTCCCAGATCAGGATGGGGGTTCCCTTGGTGTGTGGGGCAGCCTAGGCAAGGGGCCTAGGGTGGTCTGCAGGCTTGCTATGACCTCATGGAGTGAGAATCCTCGCTAGGAGGGTGTGGCAAGCCTGGTTGAGGGGCTCTGGGCTGTTTTCAAGCTGGCCACACCACCTTCAGGGTGGGGGTTCCCACTAGGGTACCTGGCCAGCCTAGGTGAGGGGCTGATGGCTGTTTGCAGGCTATTTACAGCAGGGACCCTCACTCCATGGGGGTGTGGCCAGCCTGGTTAATGGGCTGAGGGCCATTTTTAGGCTGGCCACATCTCCCACGGACCCAGGCCCCCAACCCCTCCTTCAGCGGCTCCCAGGCCCTCCTTGAGTGGAGTCCAGGGCAGATGGAAGCCAAGGCTGCCCCTGCGACCCAGGCCCCCAGCCACTCCTTGAGAGGAGGCCATAGTGAGCTGGAAGCCTGGGTCACCCCTGGCCATCCAGGCTCCCAGCCACTTACTTCTTCAGCAGTGGCCAGGGAGGGCAACAAGCTTGGCTTCCTCCATCCCCAGGGGAAACCCAGCTCCAGCTCGCTCCAGCTCTGTGGCCTCTGCCATCTTTGTTGGGTTAATTTGCATACTTGCTCCTAATTGGCTGGTGGGTATAGCAAAAGGATGGTCAATTTGCATGTTTTTCTTTCTTTTTTTTTAGTATAGATATATAAAACCCTAATATACAAATAGACCAAACAGTCGAACAACTGAAAAACTGAACCAAACTGGTGTGTTGACCACCAGAGAGGGTATGCAGCACATGGTGGGCATTGGCTGTTGCAAGATGTGGAGCAAATGAGTGGGAGTGCCAGGCCAAGGTGCAGTGCCAGTTGCTGTCATTAGGGCGAGCCTCTGGTAGTTACTAAAAATTCTCTGCTTATGTGCGCTGTGGTCCTGCCCGGTACTTGCACATGTTACCAGCACCAGAGCCACTGCTTGCATCTGCTGCAGCACTTGGCCCTGACCCCGACTGGCCTTCAGAGCTTTTCCACCTCTCCCTGCTCCTGAGGGGAAATTGGGGCTGGCAGTTACCTTTCTCACCTGCTGCCTGTGACAGTCCCACTTGCACCCACTGTCAGAGGGGTTGGTGCCATTAGTACATGGAAGTGGTGGTGGTGGGAATGGGGCTGCTGGCAGACAGGGGTACGGGGGAGGAGTCAAGTGCGGGCATGGAGAATGGGCCGAGACCCGCCCCTGTGCCCAAAATAGCCTCGCAGCCCACAGTTCTTTTCAACGTGCATGAATTCATGCACTGGGCCCCTAGTATAGGATAAAAGCTGAGCGACCAGAATGGCAGAATAATAATAACAATCAGTGGCTATGAAGCGCACTGTAGCAGCTAACCAGCCTGATCCAGACCAAAATTTCCCTCCCCCTCTCAGGCCAGCCCATCTCCCAGCCACCCCTCTATGCCGATTGGGGGCGGAGCTGACTAGCCAACTGCCCATGGACCCTCCCTGCTGCCAGCACGATGGAACCCCATCAGGGTGGGCTGGCTGGACCCCACCTGTGCACAAATTTGTGCACTGGGCACTTCTAGTTCTCTAATAACAATAGTTCACTGAGCCTAGACTCTTTATGCAAACAATGTGGTTTATGCTGTACATGTGCATTCCATCTGGTGCCTGGGACTTCACGTGCTAAGCACAGAGTACCTATGTGAGTTGCCCCTGATAAAGCTTTTGAGCACTGAGTGTCTACTGAGCTTTACTGGTAGACATGTCATGTTTGTTGTCATAGCTCATTGTTAGAGGACTAAGTGTGTCCAGGGAAAAGACTCTTAGCATCTTGTGCCTGGTTTCCTTTGGTTTCCCATGTGCCTTTTCCCTATGCTGATTGTGCTTTGTATCCTTTCATTTAAATAAGTCATAACCATAAGTACAACTACATAATGAATCATTCCAGTGATTCACTGAACCTGGGAATGCTCCTGGGGCACTCCAATACATGTATATATGTACACACACGTACATTCACACATACATTAAAAGAGCATTCTAGAACTGAAACTAAGAACTCAGTAGATGGGTCAAAATCATACCACAGAAAGGAGACAATATGAAACATGTACATATCTAACAAAAGAATATCAAAATACAAACAACAAAAACTGATAAAACTGAAAGGCAGATCATAGTTGGAGACTTCAATGTTCCTCTCTCAGTATTCAGAGATCAAGCAGGCAAAAGTATATGGATGACTTGAGCAACACTATCACTCAGCATGATCTGACTTTAACCAAAACAATAAAATATAAATTCTGTCACTCCATTCTAGCTTACATGGAACAGTCATCAAGACAGAACGTAGCCCAGGCCACAAAACACACCTTAATGAACTTAAAACAATAGTTGATCATATAAAGTATGTCCTCAGAACATAATAGGATAGAAATTAATAAGCAAATGACAGCTGGAAAATCCCCCCAATACTAAATGTTTTATTAAACAACACATTTGTTAGTAATTTATAGGTCAAAGAAGTCTCAAAAGAAATTTTAATATATTTTAAATATAATGAAAATAAAAATGCCTCTCATCAAAATTTGTGGGATGCAGTGCATAAAGGGAAATGTATAGCATCAAATGTATATGTTAGACATACAAGTTTTTAAACTGGTAACCTGTGATGTCAGAGGAATGATGGTATGAGAGATTCTGTTGGCCTCGCCCCTTAAAGTTTCAATTATTCGAACAGCTGTAATTCAACAAAGAATTCCCTGTTGAACACACAAACATGTTTGAGAGATCTGCACATTGAAATATCTGAAAATGGGCAAGTGGAAGCCAACCAGAGTGACAAGAGGGAGAAGAGTTTAAAGGAGCTATGGACGCAACCCTGCAGCCAAGAGCTCATTGTAGGGCTCACTCCAGACAGAGGAATCTTGTGAATGGCACTCCCTTCAGCTAAAAGAAGCAAAGAGATTTAGTAAGCATTCCTGCAAAAGTGGGCAGTATGGGCTTCAGCTGAGCCCAGTGTCCAGGAGAGAGACAAAGCACGGAGATGTGGCCTTGGTTGTCTGGCAATTGGCATTTCAGATAGAATTCCAGACAAAGCCCAGGAGCCTGGCCATCTTTCTTTAAGCACCCAGAAATTGCCTACCGTGTCCCTTTGTGTTAGGTTGCAGAGCATATTACCTATAAACCTGAGAAATGTTACCACAGAAACACTTTTTCTCTGAGCAAAGGATGCACTCTGTGACTAATCTCAGGGATGGGTGGAGGCACAGAGGGGGCTCCATGCAGGTCCACTGGTCACCATTGCTGGAAGGGTAAAGCAACAAAGGAGGCAGCCAGGTCTCATTAACTCACCTTATCCTTAAAAACACTCACAAAGAAACACAGTCTTATTTAATACACTAGAGGCCTGATGCACCAAGATTCGTGCAAGAATAGGCCTTGTACCTCAGGCTGCGCCACCACCCAGAGGAGATTAACGGGGGACCTCAAGGTGCACCCCCAGTGCTGGGTCACAGGAACTCAGGCTGCATCCCCTGCCCAGTGTGACTTGATGGGGAACCTGAAGCTGCACCCCCTTGCCAGTGGGGCTTGATGGGGCACCTGAGGCTGCACCCACTCCCAGTGCCAGGCCGGGGACCTCAGGCCATACCCCCTGCCCCAGGACTGGGCCAGGGGACCTGAGGCTACGCCTCCCTGCCTGGCAGGGCTTGACAGGGGACCTAAGACCGTGCTCCCCATCCAGCGGGGTTTGACGGGGGACTTCAAGGTGCACCCCCAATGCTGGGTCGGGCCGAACCCCCACCCCCCTGCCCAGGGGGGCATGACGGGGGACCTCAGGCCATGCCTCCCATCCAGTGGGGCTTGGCGGGGGAACTCAAGGTACATCCCCCGCCCCATCTCAGAGACCTCAGGCAACGCCCTCTGTCCTGGTGCCAGGCCAGGGGTCCTGAGGCTATGCCCCCTGCCCAGCACAGCTTGATAAGGGTGGGACTGGCCAGGTCTAGATCTAGCCCAATGGAGTGGGGAGGGCAGCTGGGTCTGGGTCTCACGCAATTTTGAGGTGCATGTGGGTGGGTGGGACTTGACTCTAGGTCCCCCTTTTAATGTGCACTAATTTCGTGCCCCAGGACACTAATTATATATATCTATATATCTATATCTATATCTATATCTATATCTATATCTATATCTATATCTATATCTATATCTATATCTATATCTATATATGATTTAGCAATTTCACACTCCAGGTGCTTAAAAATTTACATCCATGCAGAAATCTACATGTGAATGTTTCTAGAAGTGTAATTCAGGATGCCAAAAACTGGAAGGAAAAATTCTAAAATCACTTATACATGTACTAGTATGCTGAAACTAAATAATTAAGTAAGTGAAATTCGAATGGTGGTAGCCAGATTCTCATTGTTAGTGTGGGAGATTACAAACAAGCAAGGGAAGAAGGCTAGATAAAATATTCCATGTGGCAATGATTACAGCAAGAGACATTAATATGAACTAATACTATAGATAGAAATGGTTACCTACTGAAATATTTATAGATATGTATATAAACATAAGTTAGTATAGACATCTATTTCCTTGTTCAGTCAGCTGAGAGAGTATCTACAAGCAATGACACATCAGCAGCAATAGCTTCCCAATCTTGGTTCCAATAAAAGAAACCAGAGAAATTATCAAAAGACAAATAATATAATAAAAAATAATATTTTGTAAGGCATATAATAAACAAGCATTAGTAAGCCTAATATATATAAAGAGCTAACTAGACACTGAAAAAAGGAAGCCAGAAACTTAGGAGCAAAATGGGCAATAGGTATGAACAGATAGTTCACAGAAATATAAATAAAAGACATCTTTTAGATACATGAAAAAATATTAAGCCTCACTCAGAATTAAGAAAATTGCAGGTGAAAACTACATAAAATATCACTTTTTACTTATTAGTTGCCAAAAGTTGAACCATACAGTGTATAAAGAATACCTGAGGAAAAACAAGCACTCTCATGTAAAGGGTATATAAAATGATATTGTAATTCTACCAAACTGATCAAGTTTATCCATTTGTATTCACTCTTTGACCAAGCAACTCCACTTATGGTAATTTATTTAATGGAATAAATCTTTACTTACAAGGTTATTCATTAAAACATGGCTTTGTAGCAGAAGATGGTTGGAAGTAGTTAATAACTGGTTAAATAAACTATGGGACATTCACAATTGAATTACTATAGAGTTATAATACAAAAAAAACCAAAAGCAATCTCTGTCTGTTACAGAGAGTTCTCTGGGACAGGATGAAAAACATGAAAAAAAAAAATGCCGAAAAGGGAAAATAGTGTATATAGACCTGTTATTTGGTGTGGTAACTTTAACAGCAGAATCAGCTTCATCTGGAAGGTTATTAAAAATATAGAATTCAAGATTCTATTCAGCTCTACTAACTACAACAAAAACCTGAATTTTAATAAAAGGTACAAATGCATCTAAATTTGAGAAGCATTTTAAATAGAGAGGGCATATAAGAATATGCACACATATTTTCTTTCAATTGAATAAAGAAACACTTGAAAAACAAGAAATCATTAATAATGGATACCAATAGTAGGGTGACCATGCACTCCAATTTTTCAGGAACTGCTCCAACATCTGCCAGTTGTCACAGTGTAATTACTTGTAGAATCTCTTTCACTCTCAGTGAAAGTGTCTCAGTTTAAGTGATAAATAAATGTCACCATATTTAGAGGGAGCATCAGGTATAGAGAGGATGGAAGTGTGAGTTTTTAAGTTACTATCTTCTATATCATATTTTAAACCATGTTAATAGTATATTACCAATTCAAAACTATTTTATTTTTTTTTAAAAAGAAATACCGGTCATAAAAAATAGGTAGACTGAAGAGACCAATGTGCCAAGAACAGATAAGCAATGATAAGCAATGTCTGGAACAAAAGGAAAAGACATGGGGGACAGAAAGAAATTCCATCAGAGTTAGGTAAAGACAGCTAGGAGGGCACTGTCATAGACCACAGAGGAGATTTTCAAAACAGGCTAGAGATCAGAGTGTCAAGTACTGCAGAGGAGGCAAGTAAGACAAAGACAAAAAACTGGATTGTACTACAATTTGGTGGCCTTTTCCAAAACTGATTCAAATTAGCAGTGGTGATGCAGCAAGACTGCCTGCATTAGGTTGAAATGTAAATAGCAAATGAAGAAATGAAAGTCGGAGCTGTCTACTACTCAAGCTAAAAACTCAAACGAGCTGATACAAATATTTATGGAGAGTCCCTCCTTTCAGCCAGATCTTCCAGGTTTTAATTCCTGGATCAAGCAGGACCATGAACAGCTGTTGGGTTTCCTGAAAAGTATACCCACCGAATTCTACCTTTGCTGTTTCCACCAAAAACAAACAACAACAAAAAACAAACAACAACCAAAAAACGATTATACTCAATATAATGCATTTATTTCAATGTTGTCATTAGAAAGATTTGAGAAAATTTTACAATAGCTTGAGTAACTGTAAAATTAATCATCTTGCATCTGACTTTATCAACTGTCCTTTTGGATTTACTACTCTTGTTACATTTCCCTTAATGTAAAATTTTATCTATTTCTACTTTTTCACTTTAAAAATATGAACCCTTATAAAATTTAGAAAATACATTTTAAAACAAGTGGGAATAAATAAACAAAAACTCACCTGGGATTTGTTCATTTTCTGTTCTTAGTGGAGAAGGCAGTGCTAAGAGAGAAGGAAGAAGGAAGTCAGGAGAACTTGACCTGCTTTGCAGTTCCTGGATTTACCTGCCTACACAGCTCCACACACAAGATACTTACATGTCCATGTGTGGCTCCAAAATATGTTGAGCTTAGACATGATACTTTTCACTGAGTGAATGTTATATTTGTTTCTTACAGATTTATTACCAATTTAGGTTCTGTGACACAAAAATTAAAAACATAAGATGAGTGTAACATAAAACAGTAATCTAAAGAAGGAAACACCACGGATTTGTTAAAACTTACATTGTAGAGAAAAAGAAACCCTCAAGCCATATTGTTTATCTATTTACCTGCTAACAACATTAACAAAATTAATTTGGGGTCAAATAATCCAAGAACTCTCTGAAAAAGGGGATGGGGATGTTTAAGACCAGGTAAAATGTTTAATGTTTGTTCTAACCGGCTTACAATTTTCAAAAAGATCTTTTTAAAAATATATATTTTATTGATTTTTTATAGAGATGAAGGGAGAGGGATCGAGAGCTAGAAACATCGATGAGAGAGAAACATCGATCAACTGCCTCTTGCACGCCCCCCACTAGGGATGTGCCCGCAACCAAGGTACATGCCCTTGACTGGAATGCAACCTGGGACCCTTCAGTCCGCAGACCGACGCTCTATCCACTGAGCCAAATAGGTTTCGGCCAAAAAAATCTTTTAATAAGGAACCAACTTTGACCTAACAGTGACAAAACGAGCAGTAGCTCAGGGATCTGCAAGACCTACCTTTTAATCGTGGTTCCACCACTAACAAATTGCATGATCTGAGCCAGTCACCTTCTCAGACTCATTTTTTAAAAAAATCGTTCAAATAAGGTCAAACCAGATCATCCAGAAAGCACCTGCCTGCATAAGGCCAGGAGAGTGGGAACCTCAGCATCTTCTCTAGATGCCATCCATCATCAATCAATCCATGGGACACAGCAGGCAGCTCAGCTCTGGAAAGAGTGAACCGTGAACCAAGAACGAGAGGCATAGGGGGTACTTAGGGAGGAATTATGACAGAATTTCCTTAGCTATCGCTGGTGAGCCTTCCATCCCTACGACAAGGTCACGAACTCTCCACAGGGGTGACACTGCCGGTACCGCCTGTGTGCCCAGCCCTCGCAGCTCCGGCTCACCCCTCTCCTTAAATTTGTCCCAGGTCTTCCCGTCACACAGCCTTCCCCGGCTTCAAGAGGCTGTGCCATGATTATACATAATAAATCACAAGTGAACACATAATAAATACTAACTTGGGATCTGGAGAAGGTTGGAGCCAGGAAGGGGCCTTGGTCGCCGGCCAATCCAGCCCTTTCCCTCTTCCGTTTCCCTAAAGAGTTAACTGAGAAAGGAGGCCCTGAAGACCGGTCCCAGCTCCAGCCTCCCAGCTCCAGCCGCGTGTGTTACACCTATAAAGCAGCTGACAAAACGCAGTGCAGCAAGTATTCCTAATACTCGCATTTTACAGAAGAAAAATCAGGGTCTCTCGTGGACTGTTTGGTCCGGCGATTTCCAACCAACCGCCGGCCTGACGCGCCCTTTTCCTCGCAGGCCTAGCGCACACGCCGCGCACGCGCACCCCTTCTTCCCAGTCCCACTCTGCCCCGAGGGCCCAGAGCTCAAGTCGCGCACACGCACTCCCCACCGGCGGCCACACGAGGGCGCGTTAGCGCGGGGGTTAAACGTCGTAGAGCTCGCAAGCCCTTGAGCCCGCATCCCACGCCAACCTGGCCCAGTTAGACAGAGAAGCATCGCTCGGCGTCCCTTCAGCTTTGGGTGCCGCAGACGCCAGGGGTTCCGCCAGGGTCCGCAGGGTTCCTCCCCATCACCGGACCCGCCGCACCCCAGAGCCGCGCGGGGCCCCCTCGGCCCTCGCTCCCATCCTCTGGGGCTCACCCGCAGCTCCCACGCCGCGTAGACGCGTAAGCCTGGGATTCCCCCCCCAGGGCTGGAGGCCGGGAAAGACGCACAGGAAAGGAGGCGGGGATGCACATGCGCAGAGGGAGGGCTCCGCGGCGGGCGAAGAGCAGGGGCTCGGCTTCTGACAGCTGGGGCTGGAGAAGAGACGCGGCCCTTCGAAGCGAGGCCTCGCTCCTAAATTGTAAAAGTAAGCTAGTAGCGGTACCTACCTAGCACGGTTTTTGTCAATACTCATTACAGGCATCTACATTGTAAAAGCACTTAGGACAGTGTCTGGCACGTAAATTGTTAAGTACATTTCTCAAGATTCCCCTTCCAGTAAACACATGCCCGCTTCCCTAGGCCTCAGCTGGAGGTTTTCTGCCTGTTGATTGAGTGGAGAGATTGCTACCTGAGAGACTCCTGTCTGCATCCAGGATTCTGTCGTTCCCCAGAAATGGGCATCAAAGTACTGTCCCTTTCAGGCACAACCAAGAGGGAGAGGTGTGCCTGAATTTCATGTCTGAACGTGAACAGTTGTTATTTTACTTTAGGTAAAATTTTTAATACTTAGAAAATAAACTTAAACTAATATCTGTGACCCTAGTTACTTTCTAGAATGAGGAATAAAGCAAGCTAGCAATTCGGTGTTAATAATAAAAATTGCTCATATGTAAGAAACTTCATATAAAGAGGAGGGCACACCAAAATTTACCTGGCACCAAATATACATTATTTTATGTGCACATCCTCCTGATATTTTTACCACAGTATGATCAGATGGTCATATTTTTAAATTTTGTATTGAATTTATTGGGGATGACTTTGGTTGCTAAAATTATACGGGTTTCAAATGTACAATTCGATAATATACCACCCCAAGTCAGGTCTCCTTCCATAATCATTTATCCCCGTTTATTCTCGTCTTCCTCCCTCACCTTCCTTTTCCTCTGGTAATCACCATACTGTTGTCTGTGTCTATGAATTTTTTTGTGGGGTGGGCATATTATTTATTTTTAAAATGGTTTTTATTATGTTTTTAAAAATTAATTTATTTTTTCTTTTCCCTATTGCCCTCCCCCAGCCTTCCCCACTCCCCAGTACATGCCCTCACCTGTCTCCCCCTGCCCCCCTAATGCCCTGTATCCATTGGCTATGCTTACATCCATGCATGCAAGTCCTTCGGTTGATCTCTTACAGCCCTCCCCACAACCGCCCCTGCCTGCCCATTGTAGCATGACAGTCTGTTCATTGCTTCTCTTTGCCTTTGTATCTGTTTTCCCCTCATCCCCCGATTCTTGTCTTTAAAAACATCTTGCCCTTTGGCTAGAAATAAACTTATAAGAGCAAAAAAAAAAATGTTTGAGTCCCAATTTCAATGTCCAATAGTTGAGTCCCAATTTCAATGTCAGACAGTTCCTTATGTGTACACGTCAGCAATGGTATCTGGATAGTGGACAAATGGTGGCAATGCCAGTCCGACCCTCTCTGGTTTGGTCCTAGGCATCCTGTAGTGACGCACAGCTGCTGACTGCTCGCATGGCAAGGCATCGTCAGCATCTTCCATCTCTGGACTGCTTCTCCTCTTGTCTTCATCTTTGGAGCAGACCTGTCAGTTCCTCTCTGTTGCAGGAGTCCACTTGGTCTTGGAGTTGTTTTCTGAAAGTATATATACATATTCTCGACCAAAAGTTAATAGAATCTTTTCTATAAAATTGACTTGGGGTCCTACCTGCTTTTCCTTTGGCTTATTTTGACGCCATGTGTGTTTTTCATGGGTGTCTTGATGTTAGTATTACAAATGAAAATTAATTTTCTAAAGTGAAAATTTTCTAGATGTAATTTACTTACCAGATATTTTTCCTTACATGATATTATCCTACTCTTCCCTCCCCCCTTTTTTTTGATTAATGGAGAATTTTGTAAAATTTTTAATGCAATCTTGATAACTTTAAATTTTTGCTCACAAATATGCCTGTTTTATGTTCATTGCATGTTAAGCAATTTTAGCATAAGATGAACTATTGATAGAAATTTTAATTAATACTTTAGAAACAGCTTTTTGTCCAGTATACTTAAATTTTCTTGGGTGTTCACTTATTTCAACTCACCAATTTAAATTAATCTGAAAGCTGGATAACTCTTTTACTGTCAAATTTAATACTCTACCAACAATCTTAGATTACCCTGTATATATTAGTGGAAAGGTTTATTTGCATTCTTGGGTAGGCATTGAGCATTCCTAATGCTGGGCTGAATTTAGATATAAGGGCAGCTGCTGTCGGCATGTTTCTGTCTGTTACCTGGGTCTTGATCTGAGCTGGGCCCAATCTCTGTCTGTTACCTGAGTCCCTGTCTGTGCTGAGTGTGGAAAGCGAAGTAGCCATGGGGGCAGGAGACTTCCCTCAGAAGGGGTGAGGGTTCAGACTCCTGCAAAGTTGAGGGGATGAGGATCTGTGCCCTACCTTTGTTGACCCCCAAGTTCTCTCCTGATGGCCCCTCTGCGACTGTGCCTGTCTTAGATTGGTTCCTTCCCTGAGGAATTTTACCTGTCTCTGGCTAACCAGCCATCCTCCGGGGCCAAACAGGGCATTGTGAGGTTCAGTTCTGTCTCCTTGGTAGCCTATGCCACCGTGGCCTCCACGCCCAGCACCTGCCTTTAGGATCCCCTCGCCTGCTGGCAGCAGGCCCCGGCACTGGTCACTTATCTCAGAGAATTCAGGTTCATTTTCCAGGGATGGCCCAGCTCACACCATTTGGCGAGAGACAGATCCATTATACCAGCCATCTCGAGGCTTCAACCTCAGCTTGAATAGAGCGCTCAGGTTATAGCTGAGAGCAGTTGGATTGTGAGAAGAAGATCCCTTTTGACAAAAGAGGAAAGAGGGGCCAGTATAGAATGCTCAAGTGCCTTCCCAGTGCCTTAATTCCTTCTGAAAGGGATTAAATCCTTTCATGTCCTTTTTTTTTAAATTGCTGCTAAACATTCAAAGAATTAGTTTGTATTTTTGTTTGGGATAGTTGTACAATATGCTGTTGTAAAATATCAAAAATTAAAATGACTTTGTAGAATAATATCATGTAAGGATATTCTTTGCTCTAGGCCATGGCAATTCAATTTCAAACTGGCTGTCAATTTCTTTTTGTAACTTTATATACATTTTTTCAGGGAGGTAAAAACACAGATTACTTACCTTAGCTCAAGAGACCAAATATACTGAGTTTCAATTACAATCCTTTCAACATTTAAAGAAAACTTTTCTTTATTTCCTTCCAAAATGATTTTCATGTTACAAAATTTCATTTAAAAATCTTTGTCATGAAACAATTTCTTTTAAGGTTATGGTGACCACTGTATGGATTATAT
Source organism: Lasiurus borealis (assembly GCA_004026805.1). Lineage (NCBI taxonomy): Eukaryota > Metazoa > Chordata > Mammalia > Chiroptera > Vespertilionidae > Lasiurus > Lasiurus borealis. The sequence goes on along the minus strand of PVJN01006682.1, from coordinate 61,946 downwards.
TTAATGTTTTATTATAATAATATTTTTTAATTTAATTAATTTTTTTACTTGTGTCCTTGTTCTCCCATTACCCACCCCCTTTCCCTCTCATGCCCCATCCTCCCCGTTGTCTATGCCCAATGATTATGCTCATATGCATGTACGAAAGTCCCTCTGTTGATCTCTCCCCTTTATTCCCACCAACCCCCACCTTCCCTGAGGTTTGATGTTTTGATTGATGTTTCTCATTCTCTAGATCTGATCTTGATCATCAGTCTGTCATTCATTATATTCCACAGATGAGTGAGATCATGTGATATTTATCTTTCTCTGCCTGGCTTATTTCACTAAGCATAATGAATGCTTTCCATCTCCATCCATGTTGTTGCAAATGGTAGGAGCTCCTTCTTTTTTAGCATAGCATAGTATTCCATTGTGTAGATGTACCACAGTTTTTTAATCCAATCATCTGCTGATGGGCACGTAGGCTGTTTCCAAATCTTAGTTATGGTGAATTGTGCTGCTATGAACATAGGGGTACATATATCCTTTCTGACTGGAGTTTCTAATTTCTTAGGATATATTCCTAGAAGTGGGATCACTGGGTCAAATGGGAGTTCCATTTTTAGTTTTTTGAGGAGACTCTATACTGTTCTCCACAGTGGCTGCACCAGTCTGCATTCCCACCAACAGTGCCCAAGGGAACCTTTTTCTCCGTATCCTCACCAACACTTGTCGTTTGTGATTTGTTGATAATAGCCATTCTGACAGGTGTGAGTTGGTACCGCATTGTTGTTTTGATTTGCATCTCTCTGATGATTAGTGACTTTGAGCAGGTTTTCATATGTCTCTTGGTCTTCTGTCTTCTTTTGAGAAGTGCCTACTTAGATCAGTTACCCATTTTTTGATTGGGTTATCTTTTTAAAAAATATTTTATTGATTTTTTGCAGAGAGAAAGGGAGAGGAATAGAGATTCAGAAACATCGATGAGAGAGACATCAATTAGCCACCTCCTGCACGCCCCCTACTGGGGATGTGCACGCAACCAGTATACATGCCCTTGACCAGAATCGAACCCGGGACCTTTCAGTCCACAGGCCAATGCTCTATCCACTGAGCCAAACCGGTTTTGGCTGTTTATCTTTTTTTTTTTTTTGTGAAGTTATATGAGTTCTCTGTAAAAGTTGGAGAATAAACCCTTATCGTTGATATCATTAGCAAATATTTGCTCCCATGCAGTGGGCTTTCTTGTTGTTTTGTTGATGGGTTCCTTTGCTGTGCAAAAGCTTTTTATTTTGAAGTAGTCCCATTTGTTTGTTTTTTCTTTAGTTTCCATTGCCCAAGGAACTGTGTAGGTGAAGAAGTTTTTTCAGCATATGTCGGAGATTTTGCTGCCTGTGGATTCCTCTAATATTTTTATGGTTTCCCATCTTATGTTTAAGTCTTTTATCCATTTTGAGTTTATTTTTGTGTCTGGTGTAAGTTGGTAGTCTAGTTTCATTTTTTTTGCATGTTTCTGTCCAATTTTCCCAACACCATTTGTTGAAGAGACTGTCTTGACTCCATTGTATATTCATGCCTCCTTTGTCAAATATTAATTGAACATAATGGTTTGGATGGATATCTGGATTCTCCATCCTATTCCATTGATCTATGTGTCTGTTCTTGTGCCAATACCAGGCAGTTTTGAGAATAGTGGTTTTGTAATACAGCTTGAAATCTGGTATTGAGATCCCACCTACTTTGTTCTTCTTTCTAAGGATTGCTGCAGCTATTTGGGGTCTTTTTTATTCCAGATAAGTTTTTGGAAAGTTCGTTCTAGACTTGTGAAGTATGCCTTTGGTATTTTCATGGGGATTGCATTGAATTTATAGATTGCTTTGGTTACAATGGACATTTTGATGATATTGATTCCCTCAATCCATGAACATGGTATGTTCTTTCATCTGTTTATGTTTTCCTCTATCTCTTTTTTTAGTGTTGTGTAGTTTTCTGCGTATAGGTCTTTTACCTCCTTAGTTAAATTTATTCCTAGGCATTTTAATTTTTTTGGTGCGATGGTAAATGGAATTGCTGTTTTAGTATCTCTTTTTGTAAGTTCATTATTAATATATAGAAATGCCATGGATTTCTTGGTGTTAATTTTGTATCCTGCTATATTGCTGAATTCATTTATTGCATCTAATAATTTTTTGATGGAGTCTTTAGGGTTTTCCATGTACAGTATTATGTCATCTGCAAATAAGGACAGTTTTACTTCTTCTTTTCCTATTTAGATGCCTTTTATTTCTTTTTCTTGTCTGATAGCAATGGCTAGTACTTCCAGCACTGTGTTAAATAGGAGTGGTGAGAGTGGGCATCCCTGTCTTGTTCCTGTTTTTAGGGGAAATGGTTTTAGTTTTTGCCCATTGAGTATGATATTGGTTGTGGGTTTGTCATATATGGCTTTTATTATGTTGAGGTATAATCCTTCTATTTCCACCTTGTTAAGAGTTTTTATCAAGAAAGGGTGTTGGATTTTGTCAAATGCTTTTTCTGCATCAATTAATATGACTATGTGATTTTTATCTCTCAATTTGCTTATCTGATGTATCATGTTTATTGATTTGCGGATATTGTACCAAATCCTTGGATCCCTGGGATAAATCCTACTTGGTCACACTGTATGATCTTTCTGACGTACTGCTGAATTTGATTTGCTAGAATTTTGTTGAGGATTTTGGCATCTATGTTCATTGGGGATATTAGTCTGTAATTCTCTTTCATTGTGTTATCTTTATCTGGTTTTGGTATTAGGGTGATGCTGGCTTCATAAAAGGTGCTTGGAAGTGTTCCTTCTTCTTGAATTTTTTGGAATGGGTGGGTGGGCATATTATTTATTTTTTAAATGTTTTTTATTGTTAATAGTATTATGGATGCCTCCCATTTTCCTGGGCATGTTATTTTATGATGAGCTTCTTATGAAACAATATATAGTGAACTCTATTTGGTCAAGGTAATTTTTATACTTTTTAGTTTTTTTTAACAACTTCACATTTATAGAAGAGTAAGTTAAAAATATATTTCCCATATATTCTTTTTTTATTATTAATTTTTTATTCATATCTCCTTATTGCCCCCCCTCCATCCCGGCATACCCCAATCTCCCAGTGTCTATGTTCATTGGTTATGCTTATATGCATGCATACAAGTCCTTTGATTGATCTCTTATCTACCTCACCTAACCTTAATCTTCCTGCTGTAATTTCACAGTCTGTATCTATCCTTTTGTTCATCAGTTTATAATGTTCTTTATTATCCACAAATGAGAGAGATCATGTGATGCTTCTCCTTTATTGACTGCTTCTTTCACTAAGCATAAGGCGCTCCAATTCCAACCAGGTTGCTGCAAATGGTAAGAATTCCTTCTTTTTAATGGCAGCATAGAACTCCATTGTGTAGATGTATCATAGTTTTCTGATCCACTCATCTGCTGATGGGCACCTAGGCTGTTTCCAAATTGTAGCTATTGTAAATTGTGCTGCTATGAACATAGGGGTGCATAAATCCTTTCTGATTGGTGTTTGTGATTTCTTAGGATAAATTCCTAAGAGTGGGATTACAGGGTCAAATGGGAGATCCATTTTTAGTTTTTTTTAAAATATATTTTTATTAATTTTTTACAGAGAGGAAGATAGAGTCATAGAGAGTTAGAAACATCGATGAGAGACATCGATCAGCTGCCTCTTGCATGCCCCCTTCTCGGGATGTGCCTGCAACCAAGGTATATGCACTTGACTGGAATCGAACCTGGGACCTTTCAGTCTACAGACCGACGCTCTGTCCACTGAGCCAAACCGGTTTCGGCCATTTTTAGTTTTTTGAGGAAACTCCATACTGTTCTCCACAGTGGCTGCACCAGTCTGCATTCCCACCAACAGTGCACAAGGGTTCCTTTTTCTCTGCATCCTCGCCAACACTTGTCGTTTGTTGATTTGTTGATGATAGCCATTCTGACCGGTGTAAGATGGTATCGCATTGTCGTTTTGATTTGCATCTCTCGGATGATTAGTGACTTTGAACATGTTTTCATGTGTCTCTTGGCCTTCCTTCTGTCGTCTTTCGAAAAGGTTCTATTTAGGTCCGTTGCCCATTTTTTTTTATTGAATCGTTTATCTTCCTTTTATTAAGTTGTATAAGTTGGCTGTTCCCATATATTCTTTATCCAACTTCTAGAATTCTGTGCCATTGGGCCAGTACAGTTCAGTTCCTGTCCTTATCCAGCTAGCTTAGTCTGATCCCAGCTGGTGCTGTATGGCCATACTGAGGCTAAGGCTTGGACCTGCATTGGGCGTCCGTGCATGGGTGTTAGGAGAGAAATGCAGGAACAAACTGGTGACTGCATGTTACTGAGTGAGAGTGAGAGAAAGCTTTGTTGTTGTTAGGCTGATGATATTATCAAGGCTTGGGAAAAACTAGGAGCCCTTTCAAACCAACCAACTTCTCAATTGTTCTAGTATTGGGTTCTCCCCTAACCAATCCATTTCCTCGATTTTCCAGGCTTCTATGTCCCTTATCCAACCCAATCCTTTTCTCAGGCTAGACTGACAGGTCTCTGTGGTTCCTAACTTGGCTCCTACTGCACAAGCCTCATAGTACCCCAGCAGAGAAATTTCTGCTGTTTTTATTGCTTCCCTGATAATGAATAGTAATAATCCTTCCTGCCTGCTTAGGGGATTAGGTCTGTAGGATGGAGGGTGTCCTGGGGCAAGCATGTCAAACTTGCACTCCACAGGCCACATGTGGCGCACAACAAATATTTTTGTGGCCTAGGCAATATAACAGTATGAAAGAAATGTTTTAATACAAATTTCATAACTTAATTTTTACAATATCCTGTTATACATAATTATGAATAATGAAATATAACGTTCGCTAATGACTGATTACTATAATCGTATTGCATTCATTTCCCTTTTGTGCCTTACACAAAGGTACACCATTTCTCTCCACTAATACTAGCAACAAATATTTTAGCAGCCCATTGCCACGTCATTAGTCTTGGACTGACTTGTTTGGTGTGCGCAACAGGAAATATTTTGTTTTTGGAGAACAAGAAAAATATATGTATTTGCATTACATTTAGTAATTTGTGCAGTTATTCACTGTCTGGTAAGTTAATGTTCAAGAAAAAAATTATTTTTATTTAAATGTTAAAATATTTTATATTAATGATTACTCATTTCTTTGAATTTAGCATGTCTCTATTAAAATAAAAATTGAAACTTTTGTTTTTTGCAGCTCACATAAACTTAAACCTTGTTTATTTGGCCCATGTTAGCTTTTGAGTTTGACATGCTTGCCCTGGAGAATGTGTGAAGTCTGTAGCTTCCTAATGAAGCAGGCTTATTATCCAATTCAGGTTCCTAGATTATTATACTTAATAATGTCTGGCTCCCTTTGCTTCCTTTTATTATTAATATCTGACTACCTACTCTAACACTACTATACAGGTAAAGTACTTTCAGAATTGCTAACCCAGTGAGAATTTGTGTTTATGTACAGTTCTTTTTGTTTTCAGTCGCATTGTATCCAGCAAAAATGTTTAACAAAGTTATTTAGGATAGCTCCTTCCTCCCTTCTTTTTCATCCAAGTTATGTTATACATTTATTTATTTGTAAAAAATAGAGTGACTTGTCACAATCTGCATTCACTTCTTACCCTGTTTGATTTTCTTTTTGTTGGAATAAAGTTAGTTTCTCTTTTTATGGTGTTTAGCTTTGTGGGTTTTGATGAATGCATCATCAAAATATCAAACAAAATAGTTCTATTGTCATAATTATTGCCTGAGTGACCTGTTGTTACTCAGTCTCTACTTACTCACCAAGCCCCAGACATCAGTGATCTATGTCTTTTATATAATTTAACTTTTACAGAATGTCAAATAGATGGAATGATATAACATGCAGCTTCTAGGTTTGACTTCTTTCACTTAGCAAAAGCCATTTAAGATTTATTCATATTGTAGTGTGAGTCATTAGTTCATTTCTTCTTATTACTGAACTAGAGGCCTGGTGCATGAAATTAGTGCATGGGGTGGGGGAGGGTGGAAGTGGGGGTTATCCCTCAGCCCAGCCTGCACCCTCTCACAATCCAGGACCCCTTGGGTAGAGTCCCTAGGCCTGGCCAGTGATCAGGGCCTATCAGGGCTTTCCTTCCCCCAGCTGCCAGCAGCTGGCCCTCCCCACAATGCTGCCACTACTTGTCATCTGCGCAGTGCTATCCTGCCCCTCCCCTGCCACCAGTCACCTCCTCTGTTGGTGACAGGCATGGGTGGCCTGGCTTCCCTCTGTGGGGCAAGGTCGTTCTGCTGTTGAGTTGTTTCGTTGATTTGCATATTACACTTTTATTATTATAGCTAGTATTCCATTTTTAGGTGCTCCACAATTTGTTTATTCAATTACCTAATTTGGTGGTTATGGATAAAGATACTTTAAACATTTATGTTCAAGCTTTTGTGTGAACATAGGTTTTTAGTTTGCTTGAGTTGATACATTGGAGTGAGTAAGTATATGTTTACATTTATAAGATATTGTAATACTGTTTTCCAAAGTGTATTATTTTGCCTTCCCACCAGCAATGAAAGAGAGATCTTGTTTCTCAACATCCACAGAAGTTTGTATATTCAGTGTTTGTTTTATTTTTTCCATTCTAATAGGAGTGGAAAGACCTTGTAGGGTTTTTAATTTGCATTTCCCTATTTTGCTGATGGAAGTGGGGTTCTTTTACCAGATCCCAAGGAAGATATTCCAGCGACCCATGTACAGGAGCTTGTGGCATGGTAAGGTTTATTTTGAGGGGAAATAGAACGCTGTCACCAGGTTCCCAGTATTTCATCTCCATCTGTTCCCTGTGACAAAAGTCCATCCTTTTCTTCATCAAGCCCAGAACAAAGACCCGTGTTCAGAAATGCTATGCCATATTAAACCTTAGTACTTTGTAACCTGCATGGTCTGACATGGGCCCCAGGTAGCTGCTAGGCCCACATAGCTGCTATGAAACAGTGATTTTCAACCCGTGTGCTGCAAGAATTTTTAAAACGTGCAATAATACCTAACTCTTTAGTTATTTACATTTAAATAAATATCAATATCAATAATTGTTTTAGATTAGGTTCTCCATTGTTTTAAATGTAAGTGAGACCAAGAAAGATGAGAAGGCCACAACCTTGGAAGGATTGCCCCTTCTATTCCCAAAGTGTGACAACTAGAGGAGGGCAAAAGGACAGAGATTCAAGCCTAGGTGTTATGGGAGGGGAGCATGCCTCATCTGAAGTTGCTGGGAGTGGAATTCTTGTGATATCTTGAGAAAGGAATTTTCTGAGATTCTCATGGGAGGATGCAATATGGTTGAAAGTTTATTTTCATGGAATTACACCCCTGTCTTCCACAGCCCCACTTCCTTTAATCCAGTCATAGAAGTGTAGATGGGGTTTCAGTAGGGCTAAAATCAGAGTCAGAGTCCAGAGTTTCCTTTCCATGTTGGAGCCAGGACCAGTCTGGCATCAGGCTATTTACAGTTTATTAGTCAATTGCATGGAGGGGTGCCTATGACTGTGGGCCATATAGGTAAATACCAGCAGGCCAAGAGCAAGCCAGGAGCACATGAACAATAAGAGTTCCAAGAGCACAAGAGAGCAAACGAAAATAATTTTATGGTTGGGGGTCACCACAACAGAAGGAACTGCATTAAAGGGACGTGGCATTAGGAAAGTTGAGAACCACTGGTTTAGGGGATTATGTATTCCCAAATTTCCATGTGCTTGCAGTGGCCATGCCCATTCTGGCTAGTGACCTCTGTTTTCAGGTGTGAATGACAGCATCTTCCCTATTTTCTCTACCTTTACTGGGCATGCATCTGTCTCCTCTTTGTTGGATTCCTGGGGAGTATGAAACTGCAGCTTCCTGGCTAAGTTGCCCAAATAACATGCATTGTGATAAAGCAAATTTATTAAAAAATTAAAGCATGCAAGTTTATTAAAAAAGTAAGGCAAGCAAATGTATCATTGGCATAATATTCTGCTGTGTTCTCTGCTAATACATTTTTATTGATTTCAGAGAGGAAGGGAGAGGGAGAGAGAAAAACATCAATGATGAAAATCAGTGATTGACTGCCTTCTGCACATCCCCTTGTGGGGACCAAGCCCCTAACCCAGGCATGTGCCGTGAGCTTTCGGATCTCTGCCATTCCGGTTCCCCTGAGTTTCTGTGTGCTCTAGGGACCCATATGAGTCTTGGTCCCCAGGGTCTCACCCGAAACCAGGGTTCAGTGCAGTTGGACCTGGATTTCAGTGCTGTTATGAGGTTCTGTTTTCCTCCTGCTAGTGAAAGCCAGCGTCACAATCAGCAGTCAGCGCTCTGTGTGCATACTTTTGCACGCACTTTCGCACGCCCCCAGACATCTGTCTTTTGCGGCTCCCCTAAGTTTCTGTGCCATCCTTACTTTTCACAACAGTACAGACTCCCCCTGTATGAGTGTTGCCTGGAGCTGGGATTCAGTGCAGTTGAAATTTTCCATCTCCCTCTCTCTAGAGCAGCGGTTCTCAACCTGTGGGTTGGGACCCTTTGGTGGCAGAACAACCCTTTCACAGGGGTCGCCTACGACCATCGGAAAATGCAGATATTTACATCACGATGCATAACAGTAGCAAAATTTCATGGTTGGGGGTCACCACCACATGAGGAACTGTATGCAAGTGTCGCGGCCTTAGGAAGGTTGAGAACCACTGCTCTAGAAGAAGCCAGCCAGAACCTGCTCTACCTGTCTTCTCCAGGAGCGTGTCTCACCTCAGCTTTTTACAGCACCTCTGAGTCTTTGTGAGTCTCTCTCTTTACTTCTACTTGTAGAATTCTCACTCAGTCAGCTTTTCTGTGGTTGTGATGATGGCTGTTCTTTTAGTTGTAATTTTGAAATTGTTGTGTGAGGCCGCAGCTTAGTGTTCACCTATGTCACCATCTTGGTTTCTCTCCAGGCTTTATTCTTAATAGGTTTTTTAGTCATTGGATTGTCCTTGGAAAGTATTTGGATTATTGGTTGTTAATCCTCACTTGAGGCTATTTTCTATTGATTTTTAGAGAGATTGGATGGGAGGGGAAAAGACACACAGAGAGAAACATCAATATGAAAGAGACACATCAATTGGTTGCCTCCCACAGGAGGCCCGACCAGAGCTGCGTATCAAGCATGCCCCACACTGGGGATCGAGCCCGTAATCCTGGCCTGTGCCCTTGAGCAGAATTGAACTCAGGACCCTTCAGTCCACAGGCCAATGCTCTATCCACTGAGCCAAACTGGCTTGGGCAATACTAATTTTTATTTAGTTGTTGATTGAGAAGCCTGAGAAAGTTAGAAATGTGTTTGCTCTCACAGCAAGTTGAAATAAAGAACAATTCTTAAGGCATTAAGATTCCTCTTAAAACTCTATCAAGATGGAATGCTCTTCAGAGCTGAGTAAAATCTTGGTAACTATTTTACCATGGAATATCAAAGTTACATATACTTTATTCTTAAGATACAAGCAATCACTAAATATCATCACACTAGGTGATCATTAGTGTAAAACAGACAAATAAGAATGAAGCATGCTTAAAAAGTTGAACCTCATTGAAAGTTATCACTAAAAAGGGAAAGTTGGCAGGATTTAGATTAAAATAGCATTTGAAATTATATGAAGTATGGGCAATAAATTAGTTTTATTAGTAATATAGTACTAGTAAATTACTGGTGGAGTTGGATATTGTGATTTTTTTGTGTGTTATAGATTACATTAGTTAAGTATAACATAAAGATGGTATTTTATCATGAGATAGTGAAAACCTATAAAATGGTACAGGGAAAACTTACTATTGACTTGGAAAGTTAATAATGTGGACAGGGATCCATTAACAATTCAATTTTATTTAAACACTGTTTATTTTATATATTTACTGCTACATTTCATCAGGAAATTCTTGATGTTATGAAAAATCATAAAGTAAAATATATTTATTTGAAAAAAATTCTAATGTTTAGTCTTTTCACATGTAAATTCTAGTATACTACACAAAATATACAGCACAAAACTACCCCACCACTAATTGCTGTATGCACCATTTCTGAAACATACCAAACATAAAAGTGCCTTTACATTGGTTGTAGTGTTTTTAGCTCTAAGGAACAGACAAAGGTAACTTTGTAAAGTGCCAGTTAGGAACTATCTTAGGCTCTATGGGCCATAAGGTCTATGCTGGGACTACTCAGTTCTCCTCTTGGAACATGAAAGAAGCCACAGATAGAGCAGAAATGAATGTTTTTTGTATTGGTGTTCTAATAACACTTCATTAGAAGGATACTGAAATTCGAATATCTCATAACTTTCACATCACAAAATATTGTTTTCAGCTATTAAAAATGTAAAGCCATTCTTAATTTTCCAGCTGCACAAATGGGTGTGGGCCAGCTCTAAGTCACTTCCGGGAAAATATACAAACAAACCAAATGGCACTACAGCAATCAAGTTTGGGATGAATGTTGGTAGCTACTCATTTTCTTGAACATAATTCAAAAAAGACAAATTATAATGATAATATCTAACATATAGCTATGTTTCTATCTCAGAAACTAGTCTAAGTGCATTAAAATAACTCATTTAACCCTAAAGCAATCCTAATGCATTATCATTTTTCCTATAAAGGTAAACGGAGGCATTGAGAGGTTGTGTGGCCTGCCCCATTCTGGAATTTGAGCCTATGCCATGTCGCTTCTACCAGAAATAAACAGGCAGCACAGCATATTTAGGACCCTACAAAATACAAAACAGCGCTGCAACTGCTAAAACATCATCAGTAAGGTAGATAACAATTTCTTACATAGACTTATTTCTGGTTACTGTGTAGAGATTTATCAGCTGTTTAAAAAAATAAACTCCGGCTTTTACTATAAATGTGTCCCTAATGTAAAATCTAGCTGACAGTTGAAAATTTTACAAAAACATTTTTAACTTCTTTCTAAAGAATTAGTAACAACATACATATTCACTTAAAAATGACAGAAAACAAGATGCATTATAATTTAAAAAAATATACTTAAATACACATTGACAAAAGTCACTGCTGAAGCTTAATGTGGAATATCTTCGTGTACATAAAAGCTACTGAACTAAAGTGACCATATTTCCCTATGTACAAGTATGGGTTCCACATGCACATCAAACACCTTCAGGCTGTGTTTGTAGCCCACTCACATACGTAAGTCCCACATACTACAGGACTCCACATGTGTTTAATGATGTTGCCTGATTATTAAAATTATTTGTACTTTTCAAAACCTTAAGATATTGAGACAGTTGTAGTTTTCTAAAAACAAAAACAAAACAAAAACCACACACATACACACACACACACACACACCTTATAGTCAAATCTCTGTGACATGACTTCTGGTATCACTATTTCCCTCCATATAGATTCTCTTTGAATTTTCTTGTAAAGCTTTCATATGTTTAAAGGTTCTATCCCAGTATCAATAATCTGACATTTGCTAAAACACCACTTCTGATAGAAGTTTCTGTATCTGTTCCCATCTTTGCAGCCATTCCCTCTGTGTTCTGAGTCTGGGGTAAAAAGACTTCTGAATGATCAGCTTACTGACAGGAGTCTCTCATGTAAGCTTTTGAATGTCTAGTGATGGCTGCCCTGACAGAAAATTTCCTGACATTCATTTTACTTACAGGACTTCTCTCCTGTGTGATTCCTATGTTGTACAATAGAGTCTCACTTCTCAAAGGTTTCCTCGTGTTTCATGATTTGCAGTGTTTCTGCCATCTATGTTGTCTAATATTTAGTCAAGTCTGACATATGGCAAACATTTCACTCTTAGAATTTCTCTCTGTATTTCCTGTCTGTGAAGGATTGTGGCTAAAGTTCCCCATATTGATTGTATGCCTAAAGTTTTTGTCTTGTGTAAATTATCTCATTATTCTGAATGTTGCATTCAGACAGAAGTTCCCTCATATTATTTATTAACTCTTTCTCGCTCTGTGTATTTTTTGATGTGCAGTGAGTTCTGATTTCTGGATAAAAGATTTCTTACAATCTTGACATTCATAGGGTTTCTCCCCTGTGTGTTTTCTCTGGTGTATGATAAAATGTGATTTTTGAGAGAATAATTTCCCACATTCCTTACATTCATAAGGTTTCTCTCCAGTGTGAGTTCTTTGATGTAACCGCAGAACTGAATTTACAGAGAACGATTTACCACATTCATGACATTTGTAGGGCTTCTCCCCTGTGTGTTTTCTTTGATGTTTAGTAAGGTCAGATTTATAGTAAAAGTGTTTTCCACATTTATTACACTCAAAGGGTTTCTCTCCTGTGTGAGTTCGCTGATGTACTGTGAGGGCTGACTTCTGGTAGAAGCATTTCCCACATTCAGTACATTTATAGGGTTTCTCCCCAGTGTGAGTTCTCTGATGAGTTTTGAGGTGCGAGTTTCTAGAGAAGAATTTCCCACATTCCTTACATTTATAAGGTTTTTCCCCTGTGTGTGTTCTTTGATGTACTGTAAGGTGTGATTTCTGGGAAAAGTATTTTCCGCATTCCTTACATTCAAATGGTTTCTCCCCCGTGTGTGTTTTCTGGTGTACCATTAGGTATGCCTTAACATAGAAGAACTTCCCACATTCAGTACATTCATAGGGTTTCTCTCCTGTGTGTGTTTTCTTATGTTCTGTGAGGTGTGGTTTCTGGTAAAAGGACTTCCCACACTGATCACATTCGTAGGGTTTCTCCCCTGCATGAGTTCTCAAATGTCTACTAAGAGATGACAGGTGGTAGAAAGTTTTTTTACATTCTTGACATTCATAAGCTTTCTCTCTGGTATGAGTCTTCTCATGTCTTGTGAGGTCTCCATTCCTAGGGACAGATTCCCCATCTTCACTGGGTTTGTCCTTTGAATGAGTATTTTGATGTACTGTAAGGATAGACTTCTGGTAGAAGGACTTCCCACATTCATTGCATGTATAGGTTTTCTCTTTGGTATGAGTCTTCTGATTTGTGGTTTCTCCAGTCCTAGAGAAAAAATTTCAAAATCATTAATGTATAAGGCTTTTTTAGTTGTCTGCTGTGTGTATTTTATAGCTGTATGGTAGGCAGTTAGATAGCCATGAACAGAGCAAGGACAATGGGCCAGAGACAGAAGGTTACCAGGGAAGAATATCTCAGGTTCCCAGCAATGAGAAAAACTGGAAAAAGAAGTATCTCACTGACAATATAACCGTTCCTTCCCTAGCATATCACTCCCTACTCATGTGATTTAAACCTCTTGACCTTTCATTTCTGGTTATACAGTCTGGATGTTCTCCAGACATTTCATATTGCTTGTCATGTGATTTGGACCCTCCCCTGGACTTTCCTCTCTTAGCATGTTTCTAGTCTTTGTATGGACTCCCATGTGGGCCCTTGCATGATCACTCCCTTAAGCATCAATCCCTAGGGATAACATCTAGCCTCATTTATGCTTTAGCCTGAGGCCCAGAAAAGCAGAAAAACCAGACAAATGATGCCATGGCTGACCTCAGGACCTGCAATGACTAATGACCTCCTGCCTTGGCGCCAACCAATCAGTAGAGACCATGACCCGCAAATGACACACTGGGAAAGCTGATTAATATTCCATTGGGATCCTCCCCTGAGACCTCCAGATAAATACCCTCAAGATGGATGATCCAGGGTGGCTCCCCCTCCTGGGAGCACACCTGAGCCTTTCACTTGCCCTCTTTTTCCCACCAGGTGCATTATTTTTACCTTTCTCTCGCCTAAGCCCCAAGGGCCCTTGTTTTGCTCCTGTGCCCATTTATTGCTCAGTTCACTTATACCTCTGTGACTTTCTAGATATATTTTGTCTTACAGTTTGAGTCTTGGATCTGAATTCTTTTTTAGCCAGAACTCAAGTACCAAGGTTGTCAAACCAAGTCCCGGTCTGACTTCAGCAGTCTAACACCTGATGCCATTCTCGCCACCAACGTAAGAACCAATTTCTAGAAAATTCCCCATATTAATTAGATTCATAGGGTTTCTCCACTGTGTATGCTCTCTGACATACACTGTGGTTTACTGTTTGGTAGAAGAACCTTCACTTGCATTATATTCATAGCATCTCTCTACTTAACTCTATCTTGTATAATAAAGCCTCTCTGATTGTATAACTCAACTCGGAAGAGTCAGAAGACTGCCTCAATAATTGAGCTCCCTTATCTTGATTAAGGTCTCCATTATGAAAAAGGGCTTTCTCATTTGCATTATGTTCTTCGCAATTTGCTCCAATGTAAATTTTCTCCCATGTAGTATTAACTAGTACGCTTCCACTTCCAGTACCTTCATCTAGACCCTTTCTTACAAAACTTCTAATTTTAAAACTGAATTCTTGAACTTGCCTTGACTTTTCAGCTTGGCTTTCCTGGTGTCTTGCTTCTGAATCATGAATCTTCCATAAGTCTACAAAGAAATCCAGTATTTAATACTATATAAATCTTAAACAATAGTATGGTCTTAGGGTTGGGTTGAATCTTAGACTTCAAGTCAATCTCTGCAAATGAAGGAACTCTCAAATGCAAACTTCCTCTATTTCATTGGTTTAGAAAAAATAATAAACACTAAAAACTGCTATAGCAGAAAGGGGAAGGAATGTGGTTATAAACCCAAGTACCACTGACACTTTACAAATAATGCCCTTAAAAACTTGGAGGATGCCCTAGCCATTTTGACTCAGTGGATAGAGTGTCTGCCTACAGACCAAAGCGTCCCCAGTTTGATTCTGTTCAAGGGCACATATCTCAGTTGCAGGCTCTTCCTCACCTAGTCAGGGCTCATGCAGGAGGCAAGCAATCAATGTTATTTCTCTCACATCAATATTTCTTTTGTCTTTCACTCCTCTTCCACTCTCTCTAAAAATCAATGTAAAAATATCCTCGAGTGAGGATTTAAAACAAACAAACAAAAAAACAACCCAACAACTTGGAGGAGAAAATTAAGACCAAAAAAAAAAAAAAAGAGAAAAAAGAAAGAACATGGGAAAAGAACAAAAAATATTTAAAGTATTACTGAGCAGGAATGTTAGATTCATAGAGAATGCTGTGAGCCCATTAAGGACAAGTAACAGTAAGTAGGATGCTAAAAATCAGTACACAACTATGTTCACTGGAAATATCAGGGCAAAGATTAAATTGGATGAAAGAGCTAACGTACATAGATTATTTTATCTGTTCACACCTAGTCTATTGTGTTAGGATTCCTAGTAGTTAGCAGACTATAAACTTCTACTTTATTTCCTCTTTACCCATACACAACAATCTAGATGCCAACACTAAAGTGATTTGTTCAGAACATCAATTTCCTCATGTTCAGAGGAATAGTCCCATAGCTTAGACTTAATTTTCACTAGGACAGAGGACCCAGGAAGGTATATGTCCAAAAGGAAATATTTTTTAAAAGCAGAACATATGCCACCCATGTAGTGGGACAATTCCCAGTTATAACACCAGAAGTGTTCAACCCTGACCACTAAATACTGCATCTTCAAGCAATATTGTCCATGACTCAACAACGGTCTTATTCTGATTGTATATCTTAGCTCTTACATCTCTGCTCCAATTTACTGCATTGTCTTTAGACTAATTGTTTAACATCATTCTAGAATACTTACTGATTTTAATATTTATTCATGTTTTAATACTTAACATAAAGTCAAAAATTATGAGCAGAGGCTTGAGGTTGGGAGTTCATGGCATTTGTAGGGCAAACATAAAAGTTTTCTGACAGAGACTTTGCAAGGTTAACTTGGATACACATAAAATAAGATTCTATTTGTGAAAGATACTTCATAGAGTAAATGAAATAATGATTAGCATGTGTTTGGGGAATCACAAGGAGAAATAAGATGTAGTAGGCTAGAAAGGGCTAGACTAGTTACTGACAGAATATTAATTTAAATGTGTTTTGTAATCGTGAGTCAGTGTAAGTTTACCATGATAGACTAGCAGCAATATAAATTTGCACCATTTCACAACTACTAAGAGGGTTTAAATTAAAAATTTGCTTTTAACACTAATAAGGAATTTAGATCAGTGGATCTATCCTATAGGATGGTAAAATATTGTACCAAAATACAAATAAAGCTGCTGGAGACATCCATTTTAGGAGTTCTCAGCCTAAAAAACAAAGCTTTGGTCTAGAAAAGCAAAACTCTCACAGAAGTTATTACAGAAGACTGAGTGTGTCTCATGTTAAATGAAACTGAATCTTTCAAAAAATATCTAGTGAACACCTAACATACATCAGGCATGACATCTGTACATGAGTGCACAAGTCAGAAAGTACATGAAAAATATTTAAGGTAGCAAAGTGAGATTATTTGTTTATTTTTTTAATCACTGTTATTTTAGGAAGCATAATCAGTACTTTGGATAAAAGACAAATACCATCTACATGGAAGTATCATCTTTGACATAATAAAATGGATGAAAGGTATAATGATTTATAATCTAGTTTCAGGCTTAAAGAGAGAATAGGAAGTTAAAACTGGTGCAGAAACTAACGAAGGCATCTGTTGTTAATAAAAGGAGGGAAATGGTATTTGAAAAAATGTATAAGCCAGAGTCATAAACATTTTAGGATTGATTATAGCTGCATACTTCAATGGCAGAGAGTAACTGAATTCTAGGAAAAAAAAGTTTAAGTCAAGGTTAGTGTACAGGAAAGATAGGTAAATGTATAAAAATGTTGACCCCAGGAGGGAATTTCATTGGAGAGAATGAAAATTGGAGGTGTAATTTATGTTGCTTATATATGCTGATCAAGCATCCTCATTCATTTCCAGACATCTAGGGTACTTCAAAAAAGATTCCTAAAAAGTATTTCAAAAGGCAAAAGACACCAACAACCTCAATACTAATCACCAGGGCTCTGACTTCTCACTCACCAGTGTAATTCTGATGTGGAAACTCTACTTCTAATATCCATGGCTCCTTTCCTTGCTTCAACTTCAAAACTGCACTTGACTTATTCATGAAATAACCTATGAATGGAAAAGATAAAGAAAATAGAACTTTCTTGGAATTTAGGGACTCTGAAGAACCAAAAGTAGTTTTGGAGCAGAATAATGAAGGTCCTCCTAGGCTTGGTAAGGTTAGATTTTTTTTCAATTGGGAGGATGGAAACACAAATATTATTTCTGGTACACAAAATGGACTCATCAACTTTTACCCCTGAAAAAATTAGCATTATCCAAACCTACAGATATCTTCCATGTTCCACAACTGGGAAAGAAAATGCAAACTACTAGTAGTCACAGAGGGGGAAGTTTTTCTCACCCACTGCGACGAGGTGACGGTAGTTCTCTCGCATCACTTCCTTGTACAGGGCCCTCTGACCTTCGTCCAGTAATTGCCACTCCTCCTTGGTGAATTCCACAATGACATCCTTGAATGTTACTGAGCCCTATAACAACATATTTCAGCTCTATTTTGAAGTGATCAGAATAGATTGGCATTGAAAAGACATGTAAAGTAGCTCTTAATGTGCTAACTATAGAATTTACCCTAGAAAGTTAAGGTACACTGCTACTCTGTACCCTGTTTTACACATGGACAAAGTATTTGTTCAATATATATTTACTGAGATATCATTGGAAGTCTGGATCTCTGCTGGGGATACAACGATGAATGAAAATAACTATTTCTGTTATCAAGGAGCTTATATTCTGACAGGGAGGAAAATATATAAATTCTTTTTTTTTTTTAATCTTCACCTGAGGATACTTTTTGATTGATATTCAGAGAGTGGAAGAGAGAGGGAAAGACTGAGAGAAACAACGATATGAGAGAGACACATTGATTGGTTACCTCCTGCATGAACCCTAACTAGGGCCTGGACCAGGGAGGAGCCCACAACCAAGACATATGCCCTTGACCAGAATTGAACCCAGGACGCTTTGATCCACAGGCTGACACTTTCTGTCCCCTGAGCCAACTGGCTAGGGCAAGATGTAAATTCTTAACATGCAATATGCACAGTAGATGCTATGACAGAAGTGTATATAAGATGTAATATGGTCATAAATAGGGATATTTGTTTTTTATTTTGTATTATTAAGTTAGTCCAACTGACTATGCTAACCTTAGGATTTAAGAAAACAGAACTGGGAGAATCCAAGATGGCAGCATACGTAAACACCTACACTGCTGCCTCACACAATTTCTAAACTACAACTAAAGGACAGAATGGACATCATCCAGAACCACAGGAAAGCTGGCTGAATGGAAATTCTACAACTAGAAGGGAAGAGAGGGCCTCACAGAGACCCAGAGGAGCTGCAAAAAGCTGAGGTACAGAGACGTGAACATGGAGAGAGCGGGTGCCAGAGTGGCTGGCTTTCTCTGGCGGGAGGGAGACAGAGACTCCCAATGGCATTGAACCCCTTATCCTACGACACTAAACCCCAGGTCCAGCCGAAACTCATACAGGGGAGTTTAGACTGTGAAAAGGGAGAAGTACACGGAAATTTAGGGGAGTCGCAAAAGAGTAGAAGTCGAGCACTGTGTGCAGAAGACCGACTGCTGATTGTGCCACTGACTTTCACAAGTGGGCCACTTCTAACTGTGCCACTTCTAACTCCACTAAACCCCAGTTTTGGGCGAAACACTGGGGACCCAGATTCATATGGTCCCGGAGTGCAGGGGAGCCAGAAAGGCAGCAGTCTAGAGGCACTGCGAGAGAGCACGCACAAGCACACGCACACACAGGGACCGCTCCAGCGATTATCCAGTCATGTGAGACTCAGGGGCCATGGAGGGTGAGGATGACTGGAAGGCAAGGCGGTCTATTAAGCCCTGAGACTCCACCCTTCCCAAGCTCAACAGAGAGGCTTTTGCAGTTCTGCAAGTCTTGTATCATAAGGCTGAATCCAAAACAGAAGTTCTCCTGGCATAGTGAAAATGACAAGACAAAGGAAGAGATCACAAACAAAAGAAATGGAGGAAAACAAATGACTGGATATAGAGTTCAAAACCACACTTAAAAGGTTTTTCAAGAATATACTAGAAAAGATGGATAAAATTAGCGAGACCCAAGAGGAGATGAAAAAGAACCAATGGAGATGAAAAAGAACCAACTAGAGATGGAAAAGGACCAACTAGAGATGAAAAAGGACCAACTAGAAATTAAACATACACTTACTAAAATAAAAAATATAATACAGAGACCTAACAGCAGACTAGAGGAAGGCAAGAATCAAGTCAAAAATTTGAAATATAAAGAATCAAAAAACATTCAACTGGAAAAGCAAGAAGAAAAAAGAATCCAAAAATGTGAAAATGATGTAAGGAGCCTCTGGGACAGCTTCAAGCGTATCAACATCAGAATTGTGGGGTGCCAGAAGAAGAAGCGAGACCAAGATACTGAAAACCTCTTTAAAGAAATAATGACAAAACTTCCCACATCTGGTAAAAGAAATAGACTTACGAGTCCAGGAAGCACACAGAACCCCACATAAAAGGAATCCAAAGAGGACTACACCAAGACACATCATAATTAAAATACCAAGAGCAAAAGACAAAGAGAGAATATTAAAAGCAGTGAGAGAAAAACAATTCATTACCTAAAAGAGAGCACCCATACAATTGTCAGCTGATTTCTCAACAGAAACGATGCAGGCCAGATGGGAGTGGCAAGAAATATTCAACGTGATGAATAGCAAGAACCTACAACCAAGAATACTCTATCCAGCGAAGCTATCATTCAGAATTGAAGGGCAGATAAAGAGCTTCACAGATAAGAAAAAGCTAAAGGAGTTCATCACCTCCAAACCAGTTATATGAAATGCTGAAAGGTACACTTTTAGAAGAGAAAGAAGAAAAAAGTAAAAGATAAAAAATTATGAACAAATACATATATATCAACAAATGAATCTAAAAATTAAATGAATTAAAAATTTGATCAACAGAATAAACTGGTGAATATAATAGAATCAGGAGCACAGGAAGGGAGTATACTGATCATTCTCAGGGGGAATGGGGTTGAGGGGTGTGCAGGGAGAGACTGGACAAAAATCATACACCTATGGATGAGGTCAATGGGAGGGAGGTAAGGTAGAGGGAGGGTTGGGAGCTGGGTGGAGGGGAGCTATGGAGGGGAAAAAAGAGAAACAAATGTAATAATCTGAATAATAAAAATTTAATAAAAGAAGAAAACAATTGGCAAAGGCACAGATGCATAAAAATGGCAAATTTAGGAAATAACAAATTAGAAAGTATAATATGAGAACATAGTGTAGGACCAAAATTAGTTATGTAGTCAGGTTACAAAACATGGAGTAATTCTGAATTTGTCTTTTGGGACATTAAAATATATTTTGCATACCCACTTAATATCTTATATATCACATGTTTAAATCTATTAGTTTGTTTACTAAAGTTAACAAGTTTTATTTTTTGTATTTATAGGAAATAAAAGTAGTACCATACTGGATTTGGCTTAGTGGATAGAGCCTCGGACTGAAGGGTCCCAGGTTTGATTCTGGTGAAGGGCACATGCCTGGATTTTGGGTTTCATCCCCAGTAGGGGTCCTGCAAGAGGCAGCTGATCAGTGATTCTTTCTTATCATTGATGTTCCTAACTCTCCCTCTCCCCTCTGAGATCAATAAAAACATACCTAAAAAATAAAAAAATTAAAGCATGTGCAATTAAAAAATAAAAATATGAATCAATATTTTGCTATTTCACACTATGTGGACTGTCTCATACTCTTTTGCTTTGTAGATGCAAATACAGATAATGGGGAACCACCGAAGAGATAGATGTAACCTCTAGAGCAGTGGTTGTCAACCTGGGGTCGCGACCACCGGGATCACCTAAGACATCCTGCATGTCAGATGTTTACATTATGATTCATAACAGGAGCAAAATGACAGTGATGAAGGAGCACTGAAAATTTTACGGTTGGAGTCACCACAACATGAGGAACTGTATTAAAGTGTCGCAGCATCAGGAAGGTTGAGACCACTGCTCTAGAGTTATGTGAGATTAGTAGTTTAGAATAAAACTAAAATAGAAGAAGCAATTGGCACATCAGAAAATTTAGAGACACATGTAAGCAATAAACAGCACTGGGGGAAAGAAGCATAATGCATCTTTGTAATTAATTGGAAATTAATAACTACTGGGAGAGAGGGGGAGGGTAACTCATATACTTAGTATCTATATGGTTTGGTAATGGCTAGAGCCATAATGCTAATTATTTTCATTCTTCAGTTTTTATTGATAGAACTATTTAAGGCTGTACAAATTCCTCTGATAATTATTTATATTCCACAGTATCTGAAATGTAATATTTAAAAATAATATTTTAATTGATTTCAGAGAGGAAAGGAATAAGAAATATAGAAACATCAATGATAAAAAAGAATCATTGATTGGCTGCTTCCTGCATACCACCAGTGCAATCAAGCCTGCAATCCTAGGCAGGTGTGCTGACCAGGAATTGAACCATGACCTCTTGGTTCATAGGTCAACACTTGACTACTGAGCCATGCCAGTTGGGCTAAATATTTTTTTAACAAACAAATAAAATCAAAACTCAATGATTTCTACAAACTTATAACTTCCTACATATTCTAGCTCCTTTGAACTTTTTGATTTTACCTCTGATCTTGCTTCCCTTAAGTCACTTCTTTCTAACCTTGATGTCCCAAATACTGTTTCTGAAACATGCCTTGGGGTGTTTGTACTTGCTGTTGCTCCTATCCAGAATGCTCTTCTGCCATATTTCTTCTTGGCTCCCTGTCTCATTTAATTCAGAATGTTCCTTGAATATTAACTTTTAGAGTGGGCATTCTCTAACCAACTTACTCCCTGTTCCTGGCTTCACTGTATCCCTCTGTCCTCTTAAACTGCTTGAGTTTGCCTCTGAGCACAAAAGTCAGAAATACCAATCAAATGTTGATTGATACAATCAATCATTATATAATATACATTATTATATTATACTAGGGGCCCAGTGTATGAATTGTGCATATTGAAAGGAACCGTGAGCCATGCGACTATGGGGGGCACAGGTGCGGGTCTTGCCCCATCCTCTGTGCCCCTGCCTGGCCTCTCCCTCTGCGGCCCCCAGTATCCTGTCTGCAGACAGTGGGTGTGAGCAGGGGGAGATGGAGAAGCTCTGAGGGGTGATCGAGGCCTGCTGGCAGCCACCACCCTGCACTGTAAGTGCCTGTGAGTGGCAGCCCTACCCTTGCCACAGCTGCTGCCAGTCGCTGTCTTTAGGGTGATCGGGGCTGGGCTGGCACCTGCAGCAGATATGAGCACTGGGTGGGACCACAGCACGTGGGGCCAACACCTGCCATGTTCTGCGCATTCCCCCTAGTGGTCAGCGCATGTCATAGCGAGCAGTCAAACTCCTGGTCAAGTGCCTGCCTGATGGGACAATTTGTATATCAGGCTTTTATATATAGAGATAATGTGATATCTTTTTTATATTATATCCTGTATATAAGTGTATAATACCACATTTGTTAGTATCTTCAATCTCATCAGAAAAGTCTCTAAGTATTAAAAGTTGTCAAGTTCATACTGAAGGATACAAGTATTATAAAATTCTCATTTTCACTTAAAGCTTAAATTTAACATTGGGAACAAATAGAGACAGTTATTTTCAGCGACACACTAACGTCACTCACTTTTGAGAAAATGTTTGTTAAGTACCTGTCTAAATAGTCAGTCTGCCTGCCATTTGCTCTTCCAAGGAAAAAGAGCATTTCATGAAAAAAGTGGCTAGGTGAGTTAAAAAATCAAACAGCCCCACAGTGCTTTTTCTCCCCTCAAGATAACCCAACCATCATAATTCAGGTGCAGCAAAAGTATTTTATGTGAACTTCCTATTTCGTCAGACTGAATGTTAAAAAAAATGTATACCCAAGGGTCAAAATTTGATAAAACTAATTTTTACGACTTCATCAAAGATATCTGTAGGTAAAGGTGAGAACACTGAAGAAGAATGCAGTGGCATTGGTGTCACTGTCTTGATTTATGCCAACCAGGTAGCAATCTCTTCACCATAGGTGCAAATGTCAACAGTGTAAATTGGATTTTGCATCTTCATAATACATGCTGGCCTCACAAATCCCTTGAAAAGGTCTTGGGGCTCCCAAGGGTCTGCAGACTGAGAACTGCTGTGCTGGTCAAACAGTATTTTCCCTAAAGGTGATTTTTTAACTTTTTACTTTTTAAATTTAATAAAAGGGTCCTATTTCATAAAACTCATTGAACATAAACACAGTGAAACAAAGTAAGGGTTAAGTAAATGACTCACCTGGAATTTGTTCATTTTCGGCTGCTGTGGGGAAAGGATAGAAACTATGCAGCCAGAACAAGGAACACTGTAAGACAGAAGTCATGAGACTTGATCTTGCAGCTTCAGGAATCACCTGTCAGAAGTTTCCAGACAATAGCTTAGTAAAAAGTAAACCTCTGGAAAATATTCCTTGGAACCATGAGAAAAAATAGGAAGGGTCATAATAAAGGTGTACCCATCTGACCACTGATGACTAAAAAAAATATCGATAACCTTGGGACATTTTTGAGTGAATTTAAACATTTCTTTCCTATTGATTGTTTTGAAAATTATGTATCTATTTATTAAATACCACAAAAGAATTGAAAACATAAACATCCAATAATGTTTTATATTAAACATTTTATGCAAGGTGCATTATATATATATACAAAGTATGGACCCCTGTGTTAGTATTACAAATGATGATGAAAATATTTGATATGGAAAAGTGTTTAAATTACAGGTCATAACAATTTTTTTGATTACTACTATAAACCCCACAAGTTTAGAAAGTCTTCAAAACATCTCCAAAATAAGCTGTTTCTTCTCCCTAAATTGCAGATTCTCAAAAATCACTTCTCCAAGAACCTTGTGCTGACCTGGAGGCTTCTGGTCCACACTAGTCTCTGCTATTAACAAACCTAGTGACTGCCTTATTTTCAACGCTATTATCTTTAACTTGAAGGAGAATTAGGTAATTTTGAACAACCCTTCATGTACTGTTCTGATTCTATAAGTCTTGACCCAGTGCCACAAATCCAGACAGTACCATGGAATTCACTGTCCCCTCCAAACTTGGGCTGGGCCTGGGGTAAAGTTTATTTAGGTTGTAATGAATCCTGACCTGGCCATCTAATGTGTTGACAATGATACGCATCTAACTTATAAAATAACAGTTTGGTACCATCATCCCCAAAGAGGCACTTTGTGTAGCAGCAAAAGGTAACCAGAAACAACAACGCTGAGATCTTTCCCAGGTGCAACAGGAACCCCTTTTCCATGGGCCTGGTGCATGGAGGATGCGTCATGAGCCAGATGCACCAGCCAATCGCAGGCAGATGACAACATTTTCATAACAGGGAGCATGGATGAAACTGCGTTTTCATCTTTTAACAATGTCTGCCTCACTTCCCCTCCTGACGGAGTAGGATTTGAAGCTTCTCCCACAAACTTAAAAGTCAGAGTTTCAGTTATGGTTTCAACGTACACGTTGAACAGTTTTGTGAGAATAGGGACAGGTAGGAGAAAGCAGCTACAACCTTTTGGCACAAGAATTCTGAGTTAGCCTCCACAAGCGCTGGAAATAGAACACTACAAGGTAAGGTTAGGCTGTCCTAATCCGCTACTGCCTAATTATGTTCTGGGACAACAATGCAAATATTAGTGTGGGAAACAGCATGAACCACAATAAAACAAAAGAATGTAAAGCCCATCAGCCAATGCTGGGTAAACAATGGCTCTCTCTGAACCGTTACCACTTGGATTTATTGAAATGGGGGAGGATTGATACCGATGGAAAGGATGGTTATGAGGATTGAGGTGATTAAATGAGTCAACAATGAAAAGAACAGCACACCCCATGATAACAAAAGCAGCCCGTCGTTACGGAGTCATCACACTCTAAGACTGTACCCTATTTGACATTGTACCCTATTTAACACAGAAAACAGCCCGAAAGGCAGGTACCATCCATTCACATCTCAATCGTCCAAAGATGAACTTGCGCGTGGACTGCGGGCGCTGGGCTGGGGCTCGGTTCCCTGCGCGGTGCCGCGGCCCGGGCCGCGATGGCTCTGCATCCCCCTCACGCACACCGCTCCTCTGAGACCCCGGCCGCCCCGCGTCCTGCCCCTCCGGGGGCCGGATGAAGGGACACCCGGCCTCCCCGCCAGCCCGCCGGCTCCCCCCGTGGCCCCTCGGAGGTCAGCGCGCAGCTGGGACGGGGGGAGGGAAGCGGCTCCGGTTCTGCGCCCCGCACGTCCTGCGGAGAGGCGTCCTGCGGGCCCGCCCGGCCTTGACCTCCAGACAGTCCGGACGCACCTGGGCGCTCCCTCCGCCGCGCAGACGCCTGCTGACAGCCGCGCCGGAGCTGGAGTCCCTCGCGGGCGCCACAGAAGATGGCGACGCTGAGCCCAGGGTCCGAGTGCGCAGGAGCCGCCCACGCCCGCGCCCACTCCGGACCCGCGGCCTCCAAGCCTCTGGCGACTCCCTTTCACGTGACGTCAGGAGGCCTGGCTTGCAGCGGCCTGAGCGTTTGCAGCTGCGATGGATTTCTAGGGGCTGGGGCCTCTTCCTGTACTCGCTGACAGCTGCTGACAACCGCAGCCGCAGGCGGGGCTGACCATTAGCATTGCCCACAGTCTAACAGTCAATGTTAGAACTGCCCGTGGCTATGTGGTTATGTTAGAACTACAGTGAATATTCATAGTTAAACAAAGAACTTGAAACCAAGTACATCACATTCCAAGAATAATACCTTGCAGCAGCTGGCTTTATTTTAGGACTGCTAGCTTTCAAAATTATTCAAATGATACAGGAAACTTGTAACAAATAAAACTTTTGGATAAGCTAAAAAAACACAAACCACTTACAAAGAGAGAAAAAAAAACACGCTTAATTTGGTGCACACTCTTACCAGATTTTTACTAGCTTTATCCCAATGGTATAAAATATTTCGACTGTCATTTCACTAACAATTATATGCTAATTTCCTGGTCAGTAACTTTATGACATCAATTGACTCTTGTGTGAGCAGTAGACATGAGTTTCCATTCAAAGTAATTACAAAAATAGTAAGTTTTCAAAATAAAATGAATTTTAAAACAATTTATATAGAGGAAATATGTACATATGTGTTTATATATGTACAGGGTTGGGCAAAAGTAGGCTTAGAATTGTAACTATGGGAAACAGTTTATTCTTGTGTTATTATTTATAAATTATTGCATTATTTTCCATACAAACTACTACTTTTGCCCCACCCTGTATATGTATGCGCTGGTGTAGACACACACACACACACACACACACACACACACACACCAGTTTTCTGGATGAGAGGTGTTGGGGAAATCATTAAATGTCTTTTGTCAACCCAAAATATCCTCTTCACAGATGCAGAAAAGAAGAAAAGATTTTATTATTGAATAAGCATTAAAAGAAACTGTGATAAGCATCCCAGGTCATCTGCTAATGAGTTTGCAAAAACAGAAATCACACTTTTATATAGTTAGGTATATATTTATAATAATAAAAGTGTAATATGCTAATTAGACTGGATAGCCAAATGACCTTCAGGACATCATTCTGGACATAGCACAGAATGATGCCACAGCAGCCAGGGCAAGGCAGAGGCTGTTAAGGGTGATCAGGCAGACTGGCAAAGTGGTTAGGGGTGGTCAGGCAGGCAGGTAAGCAGTTGGAGATGATCAGACAGGCAGGCAGGCAGATGGTTAGGGTTGATGAGGCAGGCAGGCAGAGGCAGTTAGGGGTGATGAGGCAGGCTGGCTGGTGAATGGTTAGAAGCCAGCTATCCTGGATTTTGAGAAGGATGTCCAACTGTCACAGGGATCGGGCCTGAACTGGCAGTCAGACATCCCCCAAAGGGTCCCAGATTGTGAGAGGGTGCAGGCTGGACTGAAGGACCCCCTCCCCTACTTCCCAGCACGAACGTTGTACACTGGGCCATTCAAGGGGATGTTCCATTTGCTATACATAGTTCATTTTAAATCTACCTGGTAGAGTGATTATCTGTACTAGGCACATTTCAAAGACATAGCTTCAAGGCCTTTAGAAGGAGGTTTCCTGGGTTGTAAAAACAATCAGGCTTATTCACTTTTTAAAAGATTTAATACATATGAAAAGGACAAAGAAAAAATTTACTATTTTCTCAAGGAAATGCTCTAAGAGAAGAGAGGAGCCAAGGTCTTTTCCTCTTTTGCACCAGGGGAAATTCTATTGTTTTATATTTGTATTTACCTTTGCAGAAAATTCTATAAAATTTAATTTCAATCAAAATCACAATAAAAAGTTTTGATGAAGAGCTTAGTTTTATTCTACTTGACAAATAATTTTAACCTTATCAGGAAATGTTTAACCTTAAAGAATAATGCATATTCTTTTGAGAATGTTAAATAAAGAACTTAAAACCAGGTACATTAGTTCCAAGTTACTTTTATAATAATACACAAATGTGTATTATTATGAAAATAACTCAAAAGTGTGGTACTGGCTTCCAAAAAGAACAGAAACAGATCTAAATATACATAAGAATTTAATATATGTTAAAATTGTCATTTCAAACAATGGAGATAATATATAACATTTAGTTGTTGCTGTAAGAAATGTCCAGACCTGTAGAGAATTTTTATGAGTTTATATGAATCAAGCTGATAATTGCCAGGAAGCAAAATTGTAATGGGTTGAGAAAATGTTCTGGAGAATGGCAGTTTTACAGCGGATCTTAAACATTAAAATCAAAGGAAGAGATCTAAGAAGAATTGCATGAAACCCATTGGTGGTAGATGAGGGAGGCAAGAGAAAGCAAGGCAGGGAAATCTCTGAGATAGAATAAAGAGTAAAATACAGAGACACTCCTTTTACATGGTGTGTATAGGATAGTTAAAATTTACCAGCACATAGAGATGGCATTCAGGGAACAAAATGACAATGAAGGTTTCATCGGAGAATTGTTAGTGGGAGTTGGGTCTTTGGGCACCACTGGAATAAGAATTTTCAGAGGACCCCATGGGAGGATGAGATGTGGTACAAAATAAACCAACAAACAAAAATGTAACCCCAATAAATTCAACTACAAAAAATAAATGTATTGCTTACTTTCAACACATTTTTAGATTTTGCAGCTTTCTTATTAATTTCTATTTTTATATCTTTGTGTTCAGAAAAGACACTTGGCATGATTTTAGTCTTCTCAAATTTGCTGACTTGCTTTGTGTCCTCTCACATGCTCTCTTCTGGAGAAAGTTCTGTGAGCATTTGAGAAGAATGTGTGTTCTACGGCTGGTGAATGGAATGTTCTGTAAGTCCTTTTGGCCAAATGTATGTTTCAAGTCCAACTTTTCCTTCTTGATTTTCTGTCTGATGGTCTATCCTTGCTTAAAGTAGAGTACTGAACTTCCCTACTATTATTGTGTTGTCTATTCTTCCTTCAGATTTTTTAGTGGCGTAATGTGTTTAGAGACTCTGATTTTGGGTCCATATATATTTGGAATTATTATATCTTCTTGATGAATTGATCTTTTACTATTATATAATCTTTTGTGTTTGTTAACCTTTTTTGGTTTAATATCTATTCTGTTTAATATAAATAGAAATTTCTGTTTTCTTTTGATGTCCACTTGCATGGAATCTCTTTTTCCATCCCTTGAAACTACTGCCTGTTTGTCCTTAAAGCTGATGTGAGTCTCTTGTAGGCAGCATATAGTTGGTTTTTGTTATTTATTTATCCAACTGCTCTCTGCATTTTGATTGGTGAATTCAATCCATTTACACTTGGAGTTATTATTGGTATGTAGGACTTAGTGAAACCATCATATTAACTACTTTCTGGTTGTTTTGTATTTCCATTTTATGACCTCTGTTCTCTTGGTAATTTTCTGTGATGGTATACTCTGTTTCCTCTTTATCTTTTGAAAATTTATTCTAGGTTTTTACATCTTGGGTAACATGAGACTTATATAAGCCATCTCACAGACAATAAAGCCCATTTAAAGATAGTAATTTTGATTGCCTATAAAGGCTTTGCTGCCAGTGGATGAAACATTTTCAGAAGCCCCCACTGGAGGATGGAATGTGGACCAAGGCTTTATTTGCATAAAGTTACATTTCTCAGCTTCGAGAGTCTCCTGCCCCTTAAGGTTGTCCTGGAAGAGGGGCAGCTAGGAGTTCAGCAGAGCCAGAAACTGGCCACTCTCCCAAGTCCCCTATCCATATTACAGCCGGTGTGGTTCGGCATTCAGGCCAGATTAAAGTTCATTAGTCCATGTGTGGAGCCCAACCTGGCAGTGCACCATGTGCACAGGAGAGCAGAGCCCTGCAGCAGAAGTCCCAAGAAAGAGCTCATTTCTTTGTTTAGAAGTTTAAATATTTAGGTTTTGTACCCTTGCAGTGGCTGTGCCCATCCTGGCCAATTACTTGTTTACAGGTGTGATTGACAGGCAGTGAGCCTCCCACATCATCAGACCTCATGGGGCATGAGTCTAAATTACTTTTGTCTGGTCCCTTCCCCCATCATTGAGGGAAGAATAGACTTGGAGAGTTTAAATGTAGATTTTTGGCAAAGCTGTACAAATGGCATGCCTATATATAGTCTTCCCTTCCCTTCTTTTCCATTAACTAATTACCAGGTTATCAAAACAGCATCCGCTTTACATTTTTATTTGTTCCCTTTTATGTTTTTGATGCCACTTTTTACTTCTTATTAGATTGTATACTAGAGGCTTGGTGCACAAAATTTGGGTAGGATGGGGCCTAAATGGGCAGTCGGACATACCTCTCAAAATCCAGGATTGCTGGCTCCCAACTGCTTGCCTGCCTTCCTGATTGCCCCTAACAGCTTCTGCCTGCCAGCCTGATCACTCCCTAACAACTCCCCTGCCAGTCTGATTGATGCCTAACGGCTCCACTGCCAGCCTGTTTGCTCCTAACTGTCCTCCCTTGCAGGCCTGGTCCCTCCCAACTGCTTTTCCCTGATGGCCTGATCACCCACAACTGCTCTCCCTTGCAGGCCATCTTATGATGGCCATCTTGTGTCCATTTGGGGGCAGGATCTTTGACCACATGGGGGCAGCCATCTTGTGTGTTGGAATGATGGTCAATCTTCATATTATTCTTTTATTAGATAGGATAGAGGCCTGGTGCATGGGTGGGGGCCAGTGGGTTTGCCCTGCATGGTGTCCCGGATCAGGGTGGGGGTTTCCTTTGGGCATAGGGTGGCCTGGGTAAGGGGCCTGTGGTGATTTGCAGGCTGGCCATGCTGCCCAGAAACCCAAGTGGAGGCCCTGGTATCTGGGACTTATTTATCTTCTATAATTGAAACTTTGTAGCCTGGAGTGGAGACATGCTTCCTGCTCGCTCTGTGGCCACAGTCATTTCTGTTGGGATTTATTTAACTTCTTTAATTGAAACTTTGTAGCCTTAAGCAGAGGCCAAGGCAGGCCAGGGCTGTGGAAAGCTTGGCTTCCTATATCATTGGGGGCAACTCAAACTTCCTGCTCTCTCCAGCTCCGTGGCTGCTGCCATTTTTATTGGAATTTATTTATCTTCTATAATTGAAACTCTGTAGCATTGAGTGGAGGCCTGGGCTGGCCAAGGTGTGTGGAAAGCTTGACTTCTTCCATCACTGGGGAAACCTAAGCTTCCCCTGCTTGCAGCCATCTTAGTTGGGGTTAATTTGCATACTCACTCCTGATTGGCTTGTAGGTGTTGCTGGTGGGCATGGCTTGTGGTATAGGTATGGTCAATTTGCATATCACTCTTTTATTAGATAGGATTTAACAAGTTGACATATCATCCTACTACAGAATTTCAGTTTTCTAAGTCTGATTGTTTATTTTTCTTTACCAGATTGCTGTATATTTTTATATGTTTTCATGTTGCTAGTTTGTGTCATTTCTTTTCAGCTTAAAAATCTTCTTTGCAAGTTATGTCAGTGGTGATAATATTGGCTTTTGTTTATCTGGGAGAGTATATCTCCTGCCTATCTGAAGGATAACTTTGCTGGATAGAGTATTCTTCTTTTTTAAAAAAATATATATTTTATTGATTTTTTTACAGAGAGGAAGGGAGAGGGATAAAGAGTTAGAAACATCCATGAGAGAGAGACATCGATCAGCTGCCTCCTGCACACCCCCTACTGGGGATGTGCCCAAAACCAGGGTACATGTCCTTGATCAGAATCGAACCTGGGATCTTTCAGTCTGCAGCTCCATCCACTGAGCCAAACCAGTTTCAGCTAGATAGAGTATTCTTATCTGACATGTTATTTCTTTCAACTCTGAATGTATTATTCCACTTTCTCTGGATGTGTAAGGGTTCTGATCAGAAATCCACGGACAGCTTAATGGGGGTTCCTTTGGAAATAATAATCTTTTTTTCCCCAGGTGCTTTTTTGCATTCTCTCTTTATATTTGATATTTGACAGTTTCATTAAACTGTGTCTTAGGGAACGTCTTTCTGCATTGAGAGAATGGAGTGATTTTTTGGCTTTGTGATTTTTTTTTAAAGTATTTTTTTTGGTTATTGATTTCAGAGAAGAAGGGAGAAGAGAGAGAGAGAAAAAGATCAATGATGAGAATCATTGATTAGCTGCCTTCTGCATGCCTCCACAAATGCGTAAGTAATCTTTTAATTTTCATAATGGATTTTTAAATAAAAATATTCATTTTCTTTTTAATTTTATTACTGGACAGTTCTTTTTAAAAAAATATTCTCACCCAAGGATTTTTTTTTGGTAAATTGACTTTTAGAGAGAGAGGAAGGAAGAGAGAAACATCTATATGAGAATCATTAAGATTGCCCCCACTGAAGAATGAAACCCACAGCCTAGACAGCTGCCCTGATTGGATTGGAATTCACAATCTCTTGGTGTGTGGGACAAAGCTCTAAACGATTGGCCACCCAGCCAAGGCTATTACTGGTCAGTTCTATAGCCCTTTTTAAGTTTTTCTTTCTATTGGTTTATATTTTATTTAATTAATATATATTTTCTTTCAAATAGTAAAAATACATTTTTAAATTAGAATTGAGTTATTTTTTCTATAAAAATGTATTAAATATTACAGTTATGGATGTTATCTTTGGTGTCATAACTTCTTGATCTCATTTATTTTTTTGTAACTTAGTGGTTTAAACATTTCAAATTTTGAATCCACATGAATTCTATCACATAATTTATGGATATAACCTTTATTCCAAATTATTGGAAGTGACTTGCTGTTTGGAATACTGCATTCTTTATTTCATTGTTTTGAAGTGGTACATTTATTACACTAAATTTTTAAAAACAATCTTGGCCATAGTGTTTCCATTAAGCAGATGCCAAACTACTTTGAATAATAGAGTAATTTATCCATATTGGTATTTCTTAGGCATTTTTCGTTGTTTTAAAATATTCCCTGGCTGGTAATTTAGATTTTTATTTATTTGAAATGAAGTTAAGAATACTTTTGTATAGTATATAATATATTAAAAATCAAAGAGAAAAAAGTACAACCCAAAATTTGTTGAGATTATTATTGCAATTTTGTCAGAGAATATTGATCTATGAAAGGGTATATCTCTATTTGTCAAGTAACTTTGTCACAGAGGAAAAAAATCCTATCTAATAAAAGAGAAACATGCAAATTGACTGTACCTTCACTATGCTACCTGGCAATAGGAGTGAGTATGCAAATTAATCCAACCACGATGAGGAGTCCCATAGTGGCCAGGTGGCACTGGGGCTGCCTGGGGGCAGATTGGAGACACAAACCAGCAGGGAGGCTGGCACCCAGCAGCCCCAATCCCCAACACCACGGACCTGTGGCTGGGGGTGTAGGGGTGGATTGGAGACACAAACCTGCAGGCCTGGCACCCAGCAGCCCCAAGGCTGGAGGTGGAAGCGCTGGGGCTGTTGGGGATCAGCGGAAGTACAAACTCGCAAGAAACCTGTGGAAAGGGAGATAAACTATCATAATTTATCTCCCTTTCCACAAGATGAGAAAACTGATGTGGCCCACACCTTTCTACAAACACAGGGTAATGTTATGACCATTCCCAGGAAGGTCTGGTCAGACTACCATCTCCAGGGAATAATGCTACTGTGGCAAATCATTTAGGAGAGGAAACAAGCTTTTGTTGGGTTTATTCTGAAGGTCAGAGAACATGCCACCCCAACATATGCTGTGTTGTTATATTGATGATCTTGAGCTGCAGATGCTTGAAAAATAGCTAATGCATGCAGAGGCTTTCACTGAAGTCTCCTGATCTGCCTAAAATTGAACCCCCCTAAAGGAGCTTAAATGTCATAGGTCCCCTTCACGGGAGAGGTGCCATCAGACAGAGAAGACTGACTCCTGTCACAGGACAGAAGATTAGAAGTTGACATAACACCTAAACTTTGTTACAAACTATTTCCCCTCACCCCCATTCACTTTTCCTAAAAATCATTTACTCTCCTCTAAGAGGCCTACATCTCTTGTTCCCTTTCCCTAGGAAGAAGGTATTTACATCTGGATTCTAAGCCACCTTGGGAAGTTACTCATTTTCCCCTGGGATCCCCCACATATACATGAGGTACACATTAATTAATTTGTTTTTCTCTTGGTGATATATATTTCATTACAAGGGCCACCACTAAGAACTTATAAAAGCAGAGGAAAACTATTTTTCCTCCTCCATAATTCTATCTCGGGAAATCAAGTCCCCAGCTGAACAATGAGGTTGGCTCAAGTACCAAGCAGTCTTGGCTGATGGGAGGGAAACTTCCAGGGAGAAATCAATGATATTGGCATCAAAGTGGGACAGAGAGCAAACGCATGGTTGCTGGTTGGAGTTTAAAGTGGTTCAACATTTTTGGAGGATGATTTGGCAAATTCGATAGAAATGTTCAAGGTACATCCAAGAGTCTTCTTCTAGGAATCACATCTGCTGAGATAAAGCACAAGCTCATAAGCCCTGGTCAGAACCCAGCTACAACGGGCTTCCCTTCCACGATAGGAAAACCTGGGAACAACCTGCATTTTTAGGACAAGGTGGCATCTATACTAATAAAAAGGTAATATGCTAATTAGACTGAACATCTTCTGGACCACCTTCCTAATGTCCTTCAAGATAGCTTTCCTGACAAACCATGTTGGCGGGGCCAAGGCAAAGGAGGTTAGAGGCGATCAAGCCAGCAGGGGAGAGCAGTTAGGGTGAACAGGCTGACAGGCAGGTGAGCAGTTAAGAGCCAGAGATCCTGAGGGGTTTCGGATTGGAGAGAGTGCAGGCAGAGCTGAGGGGACCTCCTTCCCATACACTAGACAAGCTTTGGAACAAACCAGCAGCTGCCAAGGCAAAGGCCAACATAGGGGTGGCAGGGTGAGCCCCTTTACAAATTTTGCACATGGGGCCTCTAGTATTTATATAAATGAATAAAGATATTTATTTTCTTTTGGACTGTGTCTCTTTCTTGATTTACCTGCAATTTTAGTTTAATTGCTTGCATGATTTTGATGAACTAGCTTTTTTGCTTCATCCCCCTTCCCCCACCTCCCCCCAAACAACAACAACAACAACAACACACACACACTGCCCCACGCCCTGCAATCGGTGATGGGATTAGATTCGATTCTCCTGTATTGCTGGGATCTAGCACCTAGAAAAAGTGAAATAGACATGCAGGTTGCCTCTTCTTGATAGCCTCGTGTCTGAATTGCACACTGGCTGCACAAAGAACTCAGTTGTTATCCATAACTTTTCAGGGAGCCCATGACGGAACCAGGGAGCTACCTCTCCAAAGTTCCCAAGCTGAGGTCGCACCTCTCCACCAAACCCGCAAGGCTGGCAGCGCGGATTGGAGGGAAAGGCCATCAGGGCTCAGTGCGGGTCTTCTGCGCATGCCTACGACCGCCTTCTCCCTCTGTATTGTCTCCTTTTGCTTTTTGTCTCTGGCCTCGCTTAGGAGGCGGCACTGGGGTCCCCGAGTCTATGCGATCTCTGGGGTCAGTGTCACCTAAGAAGGGAGCCGCGGGTGAGCGCAGGAGGCTTGGGCGAGGACGGAGGGGCTCGCGCAGCGCCTGGGAGGAGCTCTTCGATCCCTGGGGCGGCGGCGCGGGCGTCTCTATGGGACCCAGAATTGGACCCCCCGCCACGTGACCCACTTCCGAGCGGAGCGGAGAGACGGGGCAGGGAGGACGGTTCTGCGGGCAAGGGAGGGCGTGAGGGGTGCATCTGGTCGATGGGGAAGGCGCGGTGCTGGGGAGGAGGGTGTGCGTGTGCGTGTGCGTGACGTGTTCCTTGGGGAACGGGGTCTGGAGTGAAAGGCTCCAGGGCTGTCGCCGCTAACTCCGTTATTCCTCTGCAGACAGTTTCCTGGGTCCCCAGGTACCCTTTCTGGATCTGCAGTGCTCACCAGTCTGCCTATCCCTGTGTCCTGGTGGATGCTGGGGCGCTGCCCTGACTTGCACTAGCATTCAGGAAGAAGTTTCAAGGATTAGTTCTTTGTGCCTCATTTTTCCTCTGAAGGTTAGTGACTCTTTCAGGAGGACAGCTTTGTTAGCGGTGGAGACTACAAGCCAGATCTCCTGACTCCTAAGCTAGTACTTACTGTCAACTTTTCCGCACAAGTAAAAGACATTTTGTATAAAAGATCCTTTTGAGAAAGGACAACAAAGATAAATTAAAACAAAGACCTTTCCTTAAAGCACTGCTTTTTATAGCCTTCTTATGAGTCACTAACTAAAGAATTTAGTAATGGTAGTAGGGACACTGATAAACAGCTTATCCCTCAGTGTTCCTTAGTTAGGTGTGTTATTTGTTTTAATCAGGTTTGTCACTTAAATTTTTTGTGACTACCAAGAGAGACTTAAACTATTAAAAATCCATAGGAAGAAAATATTTATATTAACCCACTAAACATTTTATGCCCTAAGCTATCTATCTATCTATCTATCTATCTATCTATCTATCTATATGAAAGGCTAATATGCTAAGTGTCTGACCATCCAAGCAGTCACTATGACGCACACTGACCAACATGGGGCAGATGCTCAATGCAGGAGCTGCCAAGCTGCAGTAACTTGACAGTGGTGGTTCTTGGGTGACACACCCTGAAACCAGAGAGGAGGCAGCCCAATTCCTCATGGGCCCGCATGATTCTACCTTCAGCTGTGGATTATGTTGTTGCTGGGGCACTACCGGCCCGAATCTGGTGTACTGCACACTTGCATTTATGTTCCACACCCTGCAAGACAGCAACTTTGTAGAGTGCCCTCTCATACTCCTGGAACCCCTTGGTAGATCTTGGAGAGCCAGTTTTGGCCAGATCCCTAAAGGCTAAGCCAAGGGACCCCACCTGCCAGAGGGACCCTATTCACTCTGCAGATGCTGGAAAGGGACAGTGGGGAGGTTGGCTCCAGGGCGTGTCAGGCCCATCTCTCCCAGTCCTGCCCTGCCCATCACCTTCTAATTAATTTCCTCTCAATGTGCACTGGGTCACTAGTATGATTATATTAGAGTCAAATAGGTTGTGTTTCCCCATTTCCCTCTACCTTCTGCAGGTCAAAGGGATATTGACATTCTTCCTGTCTACTGGGGGTTGGGGGTGTGTGCTTCCCAGGGCAGGTGAACTCAGGATCTGCCAGGCAGGCCAGATCTTTCATGACTCCATTCTTTTTCTTGTAACCCAGCATGTCTTCAGAGTTGCCTACATTTCAGAAAATGAAAATATCCCAGGTAAGTTTGTTTGTGTCCACTTTATTTTACAATAGACTTTGTGTGATTTTGAAGAGTCCATATGTTAAGATGGGAAATTAGTAATAGATAAAAGTCAACTTCGCTGAAAAGGTAAAGTAACAGATCCCTAGTAAGGCCACCACTAGCCTGTAGATTTATACTGATTGTTAATATATATTGGAGTTTCCAGGTTGACTTGCAAGTATGTCTCTGATGTTTCTGATAACCATGGTAGAAAGGGAGACACTTGGATACAGATAAGTTCTGTTCAAGACCCAATGAGTGTCTCAATCTGTTCCTCACTGTAAGCAAAAGGGTCCAAGAGGTAGTCCAAACAGTCAGTTTTATGACCATCTTGTTTGTTCCTAGCATAAAACTTAGTATGTTTAGAGGAATGAATGGCCTGCATGCCTGTTGTGAAAACTCTCCTTAACGATTTTATCTTAGCTGGGCTGTGTATATAAGACATGCAGCAAATGGTTAAAAGTTAAGTTCTCTAGTAAATGTTTCTGGGTTTCGCAGTTAAATTTTATCCCATAGCATTCTGCCTTGGCTCTTCCCCTCCACTTTTTAGAACCTTCCCAGGTAAAGGTCACCAGTGACTTAATGGCATTTATCTATCTTGAACAACAGCTACATTATCCTGATGACTGCTTTCTCCTGGGAACTCTCCTTTTTCTTCTTCTCATACAGCTCTGCTGATGGCCCCCTTTTGGAGTCTTCCTCACTGTGTCCCTCCTTTAGTTCTAAGTGTTCATTAGTCTTTTTATTTTATCTCTATATCTAATTGAAGAAATATGTAGATAGTTGAACAATACAGTTTATTGTTTTGGGTGTTTAAAAATATATTAATTATCTTAATGGATATATGATACACATTTTCCCCCAACTCATTGTATGACAACACTATATTCTAAATACTGTATTTTATTGGTAGACACTTAAGTAATTTTTGTTTTTCAGTAAAATAATGTTGCTGTGAACATCCTTTTCATTCTCTCTGCACAAATGCAAATGTATATCCAGACTCTAGAGCAGTGCTTCTCAAGTGAGGTTCTTTGACTTCTTTGACCAGAAAGCAGCAGCATAATCTGGAAACTTATTTGAAATGCAGATTCTTATGTCCCATTCCAAGTCTCATATAAGAGAAATTCTAGGGCGAGGCCCAGCAGTCATGTTTAATAAGGCATCCATAGTATGCTGACAACTACTAAGTTTGAGTATCACTGCCCCTAGGGTCTTATGGTTAATACTAGAAGCCTGATGCATGAAGATTTGTGCAAGAATGGGCCTTTTTTCCCTTGGCTGTCGGCACCACCTTCGCTCTGGCTGCAGCTGCCTTTCCGCTTTCCCAAGCTACCAAGAGGCCCAGAGTGGCTGGGGCAGTGCCCTGCCCCTGGCTGTGAGGTAGCCTGCTGCATATGCAAAGTAATCCACCATCTTTGTTGGGTTAATTTGCATACTCACTCCTGATTGGCTGGTGGGCATTGTGAAGGTATGGTCAATTTGCATCTTACTCTTTTATTAATATAGATTTTTGAATTGCAAAGTTTGAGGATTTCTAATTTTTCTAGGTATATTACTATTAATTAGAAGACTACTTTTCCTCCTTCCTTTCCAGATACCAAAAATTATTTCTACACTGATATAAGAAAAACATCACTGTTTAGTTTTCTTGTGTCTGATCATTGTAGTTGTGAAACTTTCATAAATTTATGGCTTTTCAGGTCTTCTGAGTTTTGTAAGAATTCTTTTTTTCAGTATGATTTTTTTCTTTTAACTTAATGGCATACTTTCTGAAACTTTTATATTGTACTAAATCCTTTTGTGTCTTCAAGTTTTTTTCATTCTTATTTTCCTTAGCCCATGGGCCTAATGAAATTTTCCAATATTTTGTCTAAAATAACAAATTTGTTTTTAATATTTAAAACCATAATCTACCTGGAATCTTTAAAATAGATGTGATGAAAGGATATAATTTTATTATTTCTTTAATCCTCACTTGAGGGCATGCTTAGATTGAGAAAGAGAAAGAGAGAACAAGAGATAGAGAGAGAAACATTAATGTGAAAGAAAAATATTGGTCGGTTGGTTGCCTTCCCTATGCTCTCAACTTGAGATCAAATATACAACAAACCCAGGTATGCAAACCATTTTGTTCATCTCTGAACAGTAATCACATTAAGGATCAGTCCCATACATCTTTTTCCATGTTATCTAATTCTGATAATCAGGAATTCCAGTCATCAGTGTCATTTAAAGATGTGACTGTGGGCTTCACCCATGAGGAGTGGCAGCATCTGGACTACACTCAGAGGTCCCTGTACAGAGATGTGATGCTAGAGAACTACAGCAACCTTGTCGCAGTGGGTAAGATCTGTTTACTAGGTAATTATGAATGGCATTTTAAAATCCTCCCAATCATGAAGCATAGGGACAATCTATAGAGTTTAATGATAGTTAAGATTAGAACTCAGGAATCAATATTGATCGATCACTAGTGGGCACCAGGAAGATATTTGTGTTTATCTCTCCAGTAAAATGTTCAGTGGCACCTCCATTGATCAGCTCCCACGCTTCCTCTTCTTTTAGAGTCTCCGAAGTCTAGGCTTTCTGGTCCAAGTCCTAAATTATTTCACTTTGACAGGCTATTGTGTTACCAAACCAGAGGTGATCTTCAGGTTGGAGCAAGGAGAGGAGCCATGGATATTGGAGGAAGAATACCCAAGCCAGAAGTTTCCAGGTGAGTTAGTGTGTACTGTACAGATGGATATCAAGGGATTTGTTATTTTTTTTTTGTTTAATCCAGAGGTTGACAACTTGGAAATATTTTTTCAAGAATACCTCTTTAGAGCTCCTAATTCTTGGAAATGACTGAGAATGCTGATTCCTGAATATTATTCTCAGAAAAAAAAAGTTTTTTTTTAAATTTATTTTTTGAATTTTACTCTAATTTTTGCCCATTTCCTTCTTTACACTGTTTATTTTAGTTATGGTATATTTTTCAGAACAATTTCAGTTGCTCACCTTACATCCACTGCCCTACATTCCTGCTGTTATCAGGCATTCTTTCATACACTCATTTTTTAAAGAAGTGGCTAGAGGATGTTTTCTAAATAGAAAGGAAATAACACAAGAAAGCTTGGAATTTCAGAAAAAAAAAAAAAGAACATTGGAAGTGGCAAAAGTAGGAAAAATGTGACAGTCTCCTTCAGATGAGTTTCCAAAATCATTTGAACAAAGTTTATAATATGATTTGAGGAACTTAATACAATTATATTTTAAGTAGGAGGAAAAGGGATTTTAGTTGAATTAAAGTTTTACATTACACTTGAAGTGGATAAACGTTAGTATAACTTCTAGATATTAAATCAACAGTAGACACAGAAAAACGGAACAGGATCACCAGGAATAGAAGAAATGGGACAATTCTTTAGAAATCCCAAAAGGTCAAAACTTAATTGATAGAACACTGCCCAACAACAGCAGGAAAGACATTCTTTTCAAGTGCCCTTGAACATTCAGAAAGATAAAACATCTAGAGACATAAATCTCAATAAGTTTTAAAGAATTGAAATTCTGCTGAGTAAGTTATGTTCTATGACCATAATGAAATCCAACTAAGAATCAGTAACAGAAAGGCAAAAGTAAAATAAATACTTGGAAATTAAACAAGATATTTATAAATAATGCATGGATCAATGAAAAAGGTGTGTTCTCTCTCCCTCCCCGCCCCTCCTCTTTCTCTGTATATCTCCTCACCTGAGAATATTTTTTCCCATTGATTTTTTACAGAGAGGAAGGGAGAGAGATAGAAAGTCAGAAACATAGATGAGAGAGAGACATTGATCAGCTGCCTCCTGCACGCCCCACTATGAAAATGTGCCAGCAAGCAAGGTACATGCCCCCAACCGGAATCGAAGCCCGGACCTTTCAGTCCGAAAGCCGACGCTCTATCCACTGAGCCAAACCGGTTTTGGCTCCCATTGATTTTTAATGAGAGTGTAAATGAGAAGAGTCAGCGAGAGAGAGAGATAGAGAAATCCATGTGAGAGAGACACATTGATTGATTGCCTCCTGCATGCACCCCAAGTGGGATGGGACCAAGCCTGCAACTGAGATATGTGCCCTTGACTGGAATCAAATCTGAGAATCTTTAGTCTGAGGGCTGGTGCTCTAACCACTGAGAAAACTGGTTTGGGCTCAAAAGAAATATTAAAAATGCATATCATTGAATGAGAACACACCATCCTATATAATAAAAGGCTAATATGCAAATAGACTGAATGGCGGAACAACTGGAACAACAGAACAATCAGTGTCTATGATGTGCGCTGACCACTAGGGGGCATGCGTGGGACATGGCAGGCATTGACCTGGTGGGTAGTGGAGCAGGTGAGTGGGGGCACCAGACCAAGGTGGAGCATTAGTCACTGTGATCGGAGTGAGCCTCTGGTGGTTACTGAAAATTCTTTGCGCCCACACGCAGCAGTCCCTCCCAGCATTTGCACCTGCTGCCAGTGCCTGGCACTGTCTCCGATCGCCCCTCAGGGCTTCTCCACCTCCCCCTGCTCCTGAGAGGTGATCAGGGATGGCAGCTGCTTCTTGTACCCACTGCTGGTGATGGCCCTGCTTGCACCCACTGTCAGCACCAGAGCCACCCCTCATACCTGCTGCTGGCTTCTGATGCTGGTTCCAATCGCTCAGCGCCATCAGTGGATGTGAGTGGCAGCTGCCAGCCTCAATTGCCCCTGAGGGCTTCTCCACCTTCCCCGGTTCCTGAGGGGCCATCAGGGCAGCAGCCAATGCTCTCACCTTCTGATGGCGCTGGCCCCAATTGCTCCACACCATCAGCGGGTGCCAGTGGGGCTGGCACCGTTAACTTGTGGGAGCAGCAGCGGCAGGAGCAGAACTGTTGGCAGACAGGAGACTAGGAGCTGCCATGGGGGGGCTAAGACCTGCCTCTGTGCCCACTGCAGCCTTGCGGCCCACAGTTCCTTTCAAGGTGCACAAATTTGTACACTGGGCCCCTAGTATTAATATATGTGGGAGGCTGCTAAAGCAGTTCTAATAGGGAAATTTATAGTACTAAAATGCAACTAACAATAAGATGAAATGTTTCAAACCCATAATTAAATTTTTACCTCAAGAAACTGGAAAAGAGTAAAGTAAATCCACAGCAAGTAGAAGGAAGAAAATTAAAAAATTAAGAACAGAAATCAATAAAGTTGAAAATAGGAAAAGAATAGAGAAAACTAATGAAATAAAAATCTGTTTTTTTGGGGGGAGAAAAACAGTAAAGTTGATAAACTTCTGGCAATATTGACAAAAATAATATTGACAAATATTGGCAAATCACCAATATCAAGAAAGAAATAGAACCCTAGCTGGTTTGGCTCAGTGGATAGAGCATCAGCCTGTGGACTGAAGGGTCCTGGATTTGATTCTGTCCCAGGTCACATGCCTTGGTTGCAGGCTTGATCCCCAGTAGGGGGCATGCAAGAGGCAGCTGATCAATGATTCTCTCTCATCATTGATGTTTCTATCTCCCTTTTGCTCTAAAATCAATAAAGAAATATATATTTAAAAAGAAAGAAATTGGATGTCATTTCTCCATCTGTTAATAGGATATTAAGTAAATACTGTCAACAGTTATGCCCATAATCTGACAATTTAGAAGAAATGGGACAATTCTTTAGAAACCCCAAACTACCAGAAGTTAAGATAATATACATAATTATGTATGGCCCTAAATTTCTTTAGTTCAAATGATCTATGACATCTTCTATGAATGGCCCATAGATTGTCATAGAAGGTGTCATAGATCATTTGAACTAAAGAAATTTTAAATAAAAGCTCCAATAGAAAAGGAGAAAAGAAATATGGAATATCATCACTGGAAATTTTACCAAACATTTAAAGAATTAACAATGATTTCACACAATGTCTTGCAGAAAAACAGAATGTGATGGAACACTTCCTGACAAGTTTATTATTCTGATACATAAATCATAATAGTACAAAAATAATAAAAAGAGTTCTATATCTTTCATAAATCTACCAGCAAAAATCATTGACAAAATACTAGCAAATAGAAATTAGCCATGTATAAAAAAATTATATACCATGAC
The DNA here is from genome assembly GCA_004026805.1 of Lasiurus borealis. Lineage (NCBI taxonomy): Eukaryota > Metazoa > Chordata > Mammalia > Chiroptera > Vespertilionidae > Lasiurus > Lasiurus borealis. Next base: position 18,998 of record PVJN01006682.1, on the reverse strand, counting down.
CAAATGGGATATATTCCAGGTATGCAGACTGGTTTAATATTAATAAAACCATCAGTATAGTCCACTGTAGGCTAAGTAAGATGCTATTATTTATTGTATTACTTTCTTAATTTTTTTTTCAGACTGTTCTTTGCAAGGATATAGAAACACAACTGATTTTGGGGCATTGATCTTATACTCTGAAACTTTGCTGAATTTGTATATAAGCTATACTAGCTTTCTTTTAGATTCCTTAGGTTATTCTGTCATCCTTATTCCTTAAGGTTATTATTTTCCTAATCTCAAAAGCAGATGGTGACATAAGGTGAACATAGATGCAAAAATTAAAATAGAATCTAACACTGTGTAAAAAGAATTATATACCATGGCCAAGTAGGATTTATTTAAGGTGTGCAAGGTTGGTTCAACATTCAAAAATCATTTAACATAATCCAACCTAGCAACAGGACAGAGGAAGAGAATATGAACATAGCAATTAATGCAGATCTTCTAACTTTATACCTTTTTATGTTTTGATCATTTTCAATTTAGAATGGTTTAAATACACATCAGTCTCTTTTTTCCCCTCACCTTCAACCCCAGCTGCCCAAGAAGCATTTGACTAAATCCAACACCCATATGTGATGAAAACTCAGCAAACTAGGAACAGAGGGACATTTCCTCAACTTAATGAAAAACATTTATTTAAAAAACCTGTTAATGTCATATTTAATGGAGAGAAACTAGATGCTTTTTCCATAATATAAGGAACAAGGGAGGGATGTCCTGTTCCAACACTCTCTTAACATCCTATGTGGAATTTCAGGTAATACAATAGAAAAGAATATAAAAAGTATACAGGTGGCAAAGGAAGAATTTAACTTCTTTTTCACAGAGGCATGTTTGTCTAAATAGTAAATCCTAAAAGAAATGCACATTTCTGGAACTATTAAGTCATTTTAGCAAGTGTGTGGGATACAAACTTAATATTCAAAAATGAATTGCTTTTTCAGTATTTTATTTATGCTTTATTGTTGAGTTGTAATAGTTCTTTACATGTTCTGCATATCAATCCCTAATTAGATATGTTATTTGTAAATGTTTTCTCTCATTTGTGGGTTGTTATTTCATTCTCTGGACTTCATGCTTTGCAGCAAAATTTGTTTCATGAAGTACAATTTTTCTGTTATTTCTTTTGTCACTTTTGTTTTTGGTATTGTATCTAAAAGGGCTGTGCCTATCCCAAGGACACAAAAAATTTACTCTGATATTTTAAAAAGTAAATGGTTCTTATATTTAGGTGTATGGTGTGAGGAAGGGGTTTATTTTCATTGTGTGTAGTCATCCAATTGCCTCAATACCATGCGTGAAAAGGCTGTATTTTCAACATTGAATTGTGTTGGCATACTTATTAAAAATGAACTGAACATATTTATTAGGATTTATTTTGGACTCTCAGTTTCATTCCATAGATCTGTACTTATGCCAGAACTGCATTGTCTTTTTTAGATTTTATTTTTTACTTACTGATTTTAGAGAGAGAGAAGGGAGAGAAACATCAGTTTGTTGTTCCACTTACTCATGCATTCATTGGTTGATTCGTGTATGTGCCTTGATGGAGATGGAGCCTGCAACCTTGGTGTGTGGATGACGCTCTAACCAACTGGGCTGGCTGCCTGTCCAGAGCCCTGCATTGTTGTGATTACTGTAGCTTTGTAGCATATTTTAAATTGGGAAGTCTGGATCTTCCAACTTTATACCTTTTTATGAAGATTGTTTTGATCCTTTTCAATTCCTTAAATTTTCACACGAATGTTTATTTACTTATTGCTGGAAAGCCAAGAGGGACAAATGGGGCTCTCCCTACGTGCAGCCTCTTACCCCTGCACCTTTCTCAGGGCAGGCAGAGGGTTCAGGGTCTCTGTACTTCCCTGAATGTTGAGAAGAAATGTCCACTGGCAAATCTGAACACCAACAGGCTTGAACGACAAGTGTCTTTCTGGCTTTGGCCTCTTCAGTACTGTGACTGAGAGAATCACTTTCCCTCTCCAGGGGTTGTCTGTCTCCTTGTTAATAGCTTGTTCAGCAGATACACTGTTCCACCCCCTACCCCGCAGGTAGGCAGGAGACAAAATGACATCATGCAGAGCTTGGCTCAGATCCTAGGAGATCCACCTGCTTTGATCCAAGGGCCAATAGGCCTGGAGAGCAGAACAAGATGTCTCTCTCTAGAGGTCCTCAGCTTCTCATGCCTCTTGCTTTTGAGTGGCCCAGGATGCAGCATTGCCTGAGGAACGCTTACATGAATATTTAGATCAGTTTTTAGTTTCTGCAGAAAGACAGCTGGGATTTGATTAAATTTTTACATGAATTTGGCAATAATTTCTATGTTAACAATGAATTCTCTTGATTTCTGAACATGTGATGGATGGTATAATGGTGAGCATAGCTGCCTTTCCTATATTTTTCTAGGTAAGTTTTTATTAGTTTTATTTTATTTTAGAACTTCTTCAGCTTTTGTTTCTGTTCCCCTGTCACCAGAGAGCTGATTACTAGTAGTTATTTGTAAGCCCAGAGGAAAGCTCATCCTTTCTTATTAATTTCTAGTTTATTGCCTGAGTATATTATCTCAGTCAGTTTTTCTTAATATTTCCTATGTACTTGACATGAAACTACTGTGTATTTTTTATTATGTTTTGATATTTAAAATTAGATATGGATTAATAATACATGTATTATTATAGTTGTCTTTTCTACCCATCACTTTTTGCTTTGATCTGTCTTTTTTCTTATTAGTGTGTTTCTGTTTTTTCTTGCTTCTATGAGTTCTGCTTCATGAATGTTGTTTGGTCTCTAGACTCTCATAACTTATTTATTGATTCAAAGTTTTGGATTTTAGCATTTTAAAATGTTTCTTTTTTCTTCCTGGCATCAAGTTTTTGTCTTTGCTTTTATTTGTCTAGAATAATATGTTTTATTCCTTTGCTTTTAGTCTTTTTGAATTATTTTTTATAAGTCTGTTTAGCCTTTAGATTTGGGTTTTGTCTGTGAAAATTATTTAGTTTTAATTGGTGAGTTAAGCTCATTCACAATTATTGACATGATTCATTTGTTTGGTCTCAATTCTGTCATATTGTTACATTTAATGAGCATATCACATTTAGTGAATTTTTCTATTTTGTGTCTTTTCTTTGTTCTTTTTAGAGATATATAGTTAGCAGATTTTGGCGATTTTATTCCAGTAGTTACTTTTATATTGATATCTCTTACATTTGCCTTAGTTGCTTATTTTGTTACTTAAACCTCAATTTATTTTTCAGGTTTTAGTGGCAACTTTTAGACTGTTATTTATGTGTCTGTCTTTGAGCTTATTATTTTTTTTCTCTTCCTAAAGCTTTTTTAGTTGCATTATTTTTGCTTTAATAGAACATGCAACACTCACATATTATTTTCTATCCTGTTCTAATTTTTATTTTGGTCTTAGATTTACATCTACAATAAAAAATATTCAGTATTCAATTTTTTGGGGGCCAGTACTTTCTATCAAATGTTGGTTGCTTGAAGTTTATTCTCTTCTAAAAGATTTCATGATTACAGTTTAACCTAAGTTCTTGAATATCTAACCTGGTTTGATATTCAAGTATTTTCCTGATATTTTGATGCTTAAAGGGTAATGTGGCTGGACATAAAACCCTTGCCTCGTATTTTATTATTTCTTGAAAATGTTGCACCAGTGATCCTTGTTTTGTTTATTGCCAAACAGAAGTCTATTGCCAAACCTGCATTTTATTGTTGAAACTTTGTGTTTTTGGCCAGAGGGCTTTTTCTTAATTTTTAAGGTGTAGTAATTTTATTGAGAGGACTGTACCAATTCAGCTTTCCCAGGTTCATCTGAATATGTGGATCCTTCTGAATATGTGGATCAGGTCTTCTTTTATTTTTGAACAGTTTTCTTAGATTACTGTTTTTAATATTAGATTCTCCATTGTTTTGTTTTCTCTTTTTAGGGATTGCAGTCATGTATACATACATACATATAATTTTATTTTAAATTAAAAAAAATGCAGACTGCTTCCTTTATCCAAAACTTTTTTCTATCTAGTTTTCTTCTTTATTTTGTCATTTGTTTTTGTTCATTTCTCTGCATTTATACCTTTTCACAGTCCAAACTTCCCCTGTATGAGTTTTGACTGGATCTGGGGTTTAGTGTCATAGGATAAGGGGTTCAATGCCTTTGAGAGTCTCCGTTTCCCTCCTGCCAGAGAAAGCCAGCCAGGCACTCCGGCACCCGCTCTCTCCACACGTGCGTCTCCGTACCTCAGCTTTTTGCAGCTTTTTGCAGCTCCTCTGGGTCTCTGTGAGCCCCTCTCTTTCCCTCTAGTTGTAGAACTTCCACTCAGCCAGCTTTCCTGTGGTTCTTCATGATGTCCGTTCTTTTAGTTGTAGTTTTGAAATTGTGCGAGACAGCAGTGTAGGTGTTTACCTATGCCGCCATCTTGGATTCTCTATTCCAAGCTTTTTTGTTTTGTTTTTCTTCACCTGAATACCCCCCCCCCAAAAATATGTACAGTGGTACCTCGAGATACTAGTGCCCTAACATACGAGATTTTTGAGATATGAGCCATCAAGCCAGCGATTTTTGCTTTGAAATATGAGCAACATTTGAATAGGAGTAATCGCGCGGATCGGCCGGCTGCACACAACCCACTAGTTTACTGTGACTCTAGCATCTCATAGTTTCCCACGCCTCAAGGATATGGAATGAATTAAACTCATATCTCGAGGTGCCACTGTACTTGCAATTATTTTCATCCCTGGAGACTGGACAAGACATTAAATTTAGGTACAATATAAAGCATTTGTATATAGTTCACATTCATAAGAAATGTGCTTATATCTATGTGTAAGATTAATTTTTCTTATTTCTAGACATCTGGAAACCTGATTACATGATAGAGAGGAGCCAAGACCATCAGTTTCACCATGTGTGGAAAGTTGTATTCATGAATAACAAAACACTGATTAAAGAACGAAGTAATGTAATACGAAAACCATATAGCATGGATACAAATTCTTTTATGTCCAGAAAAATACTCGATCAGTGTGACTCATGTGAAATGAGTTTCAACTATATTTCAGGATCGAGTATCAATAACAAAAACTATTTAGGAAAGAAGACTGATGAATTTAATACTTGTGGAAAATTACTATTCAATATTATATATGAGAAAACTCATACTAGAGAAAAAAGTGAATTTTTTAAAAATAGGAAAACTTTCAGTCATAATGAGGACCCTATTCAACATGAGAAAGTTCAAACTTTGCAGCGAAATTCTGAATTAAACACATATCGAGAAACCTTTTTTGAAAAGGCAATATTTAATGTGCACAGGAGACAGATCATAGATGGGAATGATTGTGAATATAATAAATATGGAAGAACATCCTGTGACAACCTATCCTTGTTATTACATCAGAAAATGCCCTTAAAGGAAAATCACTATGAATTTAGTGTTTGTGGAAAATCCTTATGTGTGAATTCTACATTTTTAAAGTCTCATGGATCATATATGAAACACTGTGATTATAATGAAAATGGAAATTATATCAGGCGGAAGTTATACTTCTCACAACTTCAGAAAACTCATAAAGGAGAGAAACATTTTGAATGTAACGAATGTGGGAAAACTTTCTGGATGAAGTCACACCTCACTCGACATCAGAGGATACATACAGGACAGAAAAGCTTTCAATGTAATGAATGTGGAAAAAAGTTTTGGGAGAAGTCAAACCTCACTAAACATCAGAGGTCACACACAGGGGAGAAACCCTATGAATGCAATGAATGTGAGAAAGCCTTCAGCCACAAGTCAGCCCTCACATTACACCAGAGAACACATACAGGGAAGAAACCCTATCAATGTAATGCATGTAGTAAAACTTTTTATCAAAAGTCAGATCTCACTAAACATCAGAGAACACACACAGGTCTAAAACCCTATGAATGCTATGAATGTGGTAAGTTCTTCTGTATGAATTCACATCTCACAGTGCACCAGCGAACTCATACAGGCGAGAAACCCTTTGAATGCTCTGAGTGTGGGAAATCTTTCTGTCAGAAGTCACATCTTACACAACATCAGAGAACTCACATAGGGGATAAACCTTATGCATGTAATACATGTGGCAAAGCTTTCTACCAAAAGTCTGTACTCATCAGGCATCAGATAATTCATACGGGGTTGAAACCTTATGAATGTTATAAATGTGGAAAAACCTTCTGCTTGAAATCCGATCTCACAGTACATCAAAGAACTCACACAGGGGTGAAACCCTTTGCATGTCCTAAATGTGGGAAATTCTTCAGCCATAAGTCTACCCTCTCTCAACATTATAGAACACATACAGGAGAGAAACCCTTTGAATGTCAGGAATGTGGAAAAATATTCTACAATAAATCATACCTAACAAAACATAATAGAACACATACTGGGGAGAAACCATATCAATGCAGTGAATGTGGGAAAACCTTCTGCCAGAAATCACAGCTGACTCAGCACCAGAGAATTCACATAGGGGAAAAACCCTATGAATGTAGTGAATGTGGAAAGGCTTTCTGTCATAAGTCAGCTCTAATTGTACACCAGAGAACTCATACAGATGAAAAGCCCTATAAATGTAATCAGTGTGGCAAATCTTTTTGTGTGAAGTCAGGACTTATTTTACATCAGAGAAAACATACAGGGGAGAAACCCTATAAATGTAATGAATGTGGAAAATCATTCAGTCACAAATCATCCCTCACAGTGCACCATAGGGCTCACACAGGAGAGAAGGCTTGTCAATGTAATGAATGTGGGAAAATTTTTTACCGAAAATCAGACCTTGTTAAACATCACAGATCACACACAGGGGAGAAGCCCTATGAATGTAACATGTGTGGAAAATACTTCTCACAGAAGTCAAACCTCATTGTACATCAGAGAACACACATGGGAGGAAAATTTTATGATTGAAGTGTATATTAGAAATGTTGAGCCACAATTCAGCACCCACTGCAACTCAAAGAGTTCATGCTGTGGAGAAAGTTCTCTTGATATTCTGAATAAATTCACAAACTAGCCTAATTTTATTCCTAAGTGATGATATGGGACAAACTAATAGACTGCAACAAAAGGAGGACAGTGTTGTTAAGAAGTAACATTCAATTGAATGTGAAGTAACTACTGGTATAAAATCATACAAATTTTTTGATTTTGTAAAAATTTTTTTAGTAAAAATTCTAAGTAGGTTGTGTCAGGATTTATATTGGAAGAAATCTGTCAATTTGAGACATATCATTTGAAAATTTTGTTTAGTTGTAATGTAGTATTAATAATTATGTTTTTGTTTTGATGTCATAAACTGTAATTTTTAGATTTATATTGTGCAATATAAAGCATTAAGATAAAAAAGACAAAGCAAAATAAAGAGATTCACAAGAAGTTGCAATAATAGTATATAGAAATCTGTGCCTTTCACCAAGCTTCTTCTAATGATTATATCCTATCTAACTATATTATGTTCTCAAGTAATTGGAGCCACCCTACTTCTATGTCAAATACAGATCATATTCAGATTTCCTCATCTTTACATACACTATATGTTTTTGTAGTTCTGTGAAATTTTATCATTTTGAATAATCATTAGCATAGTCAGATTACAAAATAAAAAGAAATCTGAAATCAGTATTTCATCAGATTTACAAAGGAATAAAGATTTTACCAGAAGTTCTCTTGTTTTAATTATACCCTTTTGCAACCCAAATCCTGGTAACCATTGAAGATGAAGCTTTTAGAAAGCAGAGATAAGTTGAGTAATCAGGGCAATAGCATTAAATGCATACGTGAAACATCCTTGAATTCACAGGATTTATGTATGTATAAGTGGTATGTTATAAAAACTATGTTTTTCAAAATGCATAATGGAACTTAATATAATTGCGAATAGGAAATAGGCATTCCTAATTTAGTAGTAGTTACACCTGGTACATTCCCCATATGGGTAGGACCTGAAGCAATAGTTTAAAAGTGGGACTGCAAAACTAATGTCAACCATTTAAAAATTAAAAATAACAAAATGGTAAATAAAGTGTATTCTGTGCATTGGGAGGTGTAGGGCCTAGTCTTATTGCCTCTTTCTTTTCTCATTCAGTTCATCTCAATCCATGAGGTGCCTTGATTGCACATGTGTGATTACTCTAACATTCAGCCTAAATTTTGTCTAAACCCTCTGTAATCAGCTACCCTCCAAGATAAGGTAGAGGAAAGAAGCCAAAGACATACTAGATAACACTTAGGGATATAAATTGGGCTGTACATTCAGGGGTCTGAGAGACACTGAGCCCTTAGAAACTTTTGACTATATGTGTAGAAGGGTTGAGACTGAAGTAGGGACAGAGTAAAGCTAGAATAGGGATGAACAGTGTAAAGGTGGTATATACTCAAGTACATCATTAAGTTACACAAGTAATTTAAGATTATACAATCTAGTGATTAGAGATTACACAAATAGTCTAAACTTCCCTCTTGGGAAACAAGAATAAATTAAACAAAACAAAAGTAATAAGGATCAAAGTGAAAATCAGTGAAATTGAAAACAAAACCTATCAAGAAAATTATTGAAACTGAAAGCTGCTTTTTTGAAAGTAAATAAAATTGTTAAATCTCTAAGTAGCTTAACTGAGAAAAAGAGAAGACACAAATTGCTAATGTTAGAAATGAAAAAGTGGCCTTAACCCCTTGTCTGTCTCTTGCACACCTGGGATCAAGCCCACAGCCTGGGCATGTGCCCAGACCAGGAATCAAACCAGTGACCTCTTGATCGATGTTCAACCATTGAGTTAATACTGGCCAGGTTGGTTGGTTGCCTTTTTGTTTTGTGGACAGTTTCTTTTGTGGTCAACAAAGCTTTTTTAGTGTGATAGTCCCATTGACTAATTTTTGTCTTTACATCCCTTGAATTTGGGGTCAAATTAATAAAATCCTCTCTAAGACCAAGGTTCCTAAGTACCTATGTTTTCTTCTATGTAATCTATTGTTTCAGCTCTTAGATCTTGAATCTATTTTGAGCTAATTTTTGTAAATGTATATACACTGGTGCATCCTTATGGTTAGAGGGGAGACACCCACTATATAGTATAAGTAAGGGATTAATTCAAGTGGGACTTCAGCCCTATGAAGCAATCATTGCCTTAGAGAAGACCCCTAATCTTGATTATCCTGATTGGAAGCTTTCTGGAGGAAGAAATTTATAAATTTGATCAGAGAAAAGAAGAACCCTCTGAAGTATACCAGTGAATCAATGTGGATCCACGACTTTGGCCATCTCTCCTTAATTGGACCTTTAGAAATCTTACTAAAGTGGCAGACCCTTGAGTTTTTGAGGAATTTATGTTCCACCCTCAGGTATATAAATGTCTTGTCAATGTGTCTTGACTAGTTGCTGCATGTTACACAATAATTTCAATCAGCATTATGTCATTAATGTAATGAATGATATCTGGTGTAAGAGAAAGACAATCCAGATTTCTGTAGACTAGACTAATACAAGGATGAAGAGTTGATATATCCTTAGGTAGAGCAGTGAAGGTGTATTGCTGATCTTTCCAGCAGCAAGCAAACTGTTTATGACGGTATTTACAAACAGGTATCGAGAGAAAAAACCCCACAAAAAACATTTGCCAGTAAATAGCTTCACACTGGGTCCCAAAGGAGGTGCTGATTTGTTCTAGCAACAAAAACCACATCTGGAGATGCTGTGACAAGTGGATTCACCAACTGATTAGATTTATGATAATCCACTGTCATTATCTAAGGTATATATGTATTCTGCACTAGCCATGTAGATAAGTCAAATGGAGATGTAGTAGACCCCTGGATCTTTCCAGACCTTGATGGTGGCACTAATATTTGTGTCCCCACCAGAATTGCAGTATTGATTTTGTTATATTATCTTCATAGGCAGAGGCAGTTCCTGTGACTTCCACATGGCCAGTTTTGCTGTAATATCTTACTTGATAGGTCAAGGAACCAATGTGGGAATTCTGAAAATTTCTGATGTTTCCATTTCAATTATGCATTTCACAATTGAGGAAAGAACTACATTATGGGTTTGAGAAACACACTGGGTCCACTGAGATAGACATTAGCTCAGACTCCATTGGCCACTTGACCTCTATGAACCCCAATTCCGAATTCCTAGTTTAGTAGTAGTTATATCTGGTACATTCTCCATGTGTGTAGGGCCTGAAGCAAACACTACTTCAGGCCTTACACATATGTGTACTACAGTGACTTTGGGTCACTAGGAATTAGCATAAATTCAGAGTAGTGTTTGGGAATTCCCAAAAGTCTAATGATTTCCTTCTACCCAATGCACAGTCACACTAGTAAATGGCTATAGGTTCTTTTGGGAATGCTGGAGAAAGATTGACAGCATCCATTTTGGGCAGCGTAGTGAGTTCTTCCTCAAGAAGGAGACCCTCTGGTTCTGTAAACTGGCTCAAAGCTGGGAGTTGATTGAGAGGCATGACTCTTTTTATGATTCAAGTCATACTTCTGCTCATTATATTTGGAACCCAAGTGGCACATCAGGGTTTCCTAGTCATGCAAATTAGGACTTACCCATTCTGGGCTTCCCCCAATTAGATGCAGCAGGCAACCAGCACCAAGGGAGAGAGACAGTCCTAAATAAAATATTACTCAGCAGCTGCTAGGCATCAGCAGTTCCAGTTCTTGCTTTTGTAAGAAATGGTTTTGACTGTTAAATTCTCTCACAGGGTCTTGACTCTTAAGTTCCGTCATGGGATGAATTAACTACAGGCAGCTTAGGAGTTCAGGGACTTACTGGTGGAGGCTCCAATGACTTCCTGGATGGTTGCCTAAAATTGTTACTGGGAAAATAATCCACAAGTCAGGCTGCCTGCTTCCACAGAAGTCAAACTCATGATACACATTCTGGTTGAGAAGGAAAGAGGTTTAATCAGGTGTTGGCAACGTGAGAAGATGGCAGCCTCGTGCCTTCAAAACCATCCTTATATCTCAGTGCAGATAGGGGTTTTTATAGTGAAGAATAAGGAAAGCAAAACAAAGAAACCAGGGGAAGAGGCTATGGATGTGCAGGCAGTGTCTTTGCTAGTTCCAATATGGAACTAATGTCAACATACTTGAACTGGTCAGTGCTAGCCAAATTCCAGCAGTTGGGTGATCTGCATCAACTTGTGGTCATGACCATTTCTTATACAAGCAGAAAATGGAACTGCTGATGCCTACAATATGCTTATAAGAAAATTGTCAATATGTGAGCTCCTTTTATCAGTTTGTTAGTATTTTATTCTAATCCCATTTCATGGTTAGTCAGAATAGTATAAAGTTTTTATTTTCTTACAAAATTGCTGACTTGTGAGTTTCTATATGCATACGATTCCCATTCCTTGTCCTTGAGGGCACTTAAAGGCAGGTGGGAGATATAATACTCTGAGCTCCTCATGGCAAAAAAAATTCTCCACACTATGATCCCCACCAAAGGAGAAGTGCCATTTGATGGGGACTTCTAAAAATAATTCCAGCACCAAAACTTAACATTCTTTCTGCAATTATTTTTTGGTTGTTTTCTGCCTGTATAAATCTTTTAATTTTATTGATTTCACACTTTAAATTACTTTTTTTCCATTTTCCTGTCATGTTTTAGAATAAGGATTTACACTGTTTGATTGGACTGTTTAACTTGATTTTTTTTTAAAATGTATTTTTATTGATTTCAGCGAGGAAAGGAGAAGGAGAGATAGAAACATCAATGGATAGAGAAAAATCATTGATCAGCTGCTTCCTGCATGCCCACCTTCTGGGGATTGAGCCCGAAACCCAGGCATGTGCCCTGACAAGGAATCAAACCGTGAACTCCTGGTTTATAGGACCAAGCTCAGCCTTCTGAGCCATACCAGCGAGGCTTGTTCAACTTTTCTGTGCCTTTTTGTTTTTAATCCCAAAGAGCATTTAATAGTGATAGGAAATTTAGTTCCCATTTTAGTTTCAGGAAATTCAAAATAAGGGATCATTGTTTTCTAACATTTAATTATACAGACTGTGTCAAATTACACATTCAATTATTATTTTATTTTGATTTGTATAGTTTTTGTTCTCCTTGTTTTATTTCAACCAATAAGTAGAACTTTTGTATCAAGTTTAGATTATAACTTCCATTCTATTTTTTAATTAAGATCTGCAAATTCTCTGGAATTCAGTGTGGTAAGAAGAGTTGCATCAGCTCCCATCCATCTTAACACACCATCAAAGTCCTTTCATTATATATTCACTAATTTGACTTTCTACACAATTTGTGCTGTGGGCCATAGTCAATGATGAGCTCCTTTAAACATGAAGGGTGGGCCTTTAACTGCTTATATCAGTTTCAGCAGCGTTAGTGGAGAAAAGGAGTTTGGAAACCAGTTGTTTCACTTTCAGCATCTCTTAGAGATTTGTGTTGGCCATACTGATACAGAATTCGGAAACATAATTCTTGAAAGTCTCTTCAACAATTACATTGTCTCATACACTTTTCTCTTTCAAAATTCTGTTTGAGCCAAGAACCTCATGTGCCAATGAATGAATTCTGAAGAGTCCCTCTTTGTTTGGGGATTCCTTTAAAGCATGTGTGACATAGATTTATTTGCACTGAAGGAGAAAGATGTCCATGGTAGTGTTGAATGAAAAAAAGCAAGGCAGAAAACATAATAGATATTGAGTGGTTGGAAGCAAAATTTTGGGTCAGATTGCCTTGGTTCGAATCTTAACTCCGAAACCTAAGAGCTGCATGATTGTGGCCCAGTCTCTTAACCCCTCTGGGCCTTTGTTTTTTCACGTGGTCATTAAATAAAAGACTCTTAAATCACAGGCTTGTCATGAAGATTAAATGACTTAACAAATGTAAACACAGTAAAAGAGCCTGGCACACAATGAGTGCTTAAAAACATACACATATAATTATTTTTACAAAAGGACAAACTTTGGAAGGACATATGCATGATTCATCTAATAAATATTTACTTACTAAGTAAGCTGTTACCAATGGTAACCTCTAGGGCCTGGCAATGAGAGAGACAAGGGCAAGAGAGCTGAGTTTCTGTTCTATACAATCAGGTAGAACTTGTTTGTGATGGATGCACTAGCCAGGGAGGGTTGAGGAGCCATGAGCTTCTGCATCTGACATTGGCTGTGTGTCTCTTCAACATCTACTGCTCCAGTTTCTTCGTGCTCCCAGTGGAACGCGGGGTAGACCTCACCTCATTGAATATTGTGAGAATGACTCGAGTTAGTGCCTACATGCCACCAGAAAGCACCTGGCCCCTGAAGGACAGGTGTGATCAGTATCATTGGTAGAAAGTAAACAGGTCAAAACTAGCAGTGCCCTAAAGTCATCATGATGTTTGTCTTTAAAGTTTTAAAAAGAGAACTGAGAAAGCATGTCCCCGAAAGGACAATCAAAATAAAAATAATGCAGTGTGGCTTGTTTTCTATTTCCGTAGTTCCTTTCCCTCCCACAGTGATTTTTGTGTCTCTTAGCCATGTATAAAATTTTTGGCTGAATATTTAAAGCCATCTTGCTAGTTTGGTTTTTCCCCTATTCTGATGTTTCTCCCCACTTTGTTCTCCTGCTTTCCATTCTCTATTTATTTCTCTTCTTCAGCAGAATTCAGTATGATCTTGAAATGTTTTTTTTGTTTGTTTGTTTGTTTTGTTTGTTTGTTTGTTTTGTATTTATTTATTTATTTATTTTTTTTGCTGTCAAGTTGTTGAGAGGAATCACAATTTTCTTTCCTGATTCACTTTTATAAGAATAATTGAATATTATCAGTAAAACCATATGCATCCAACATAGTTCCCCTAAAATAAATGTTATCTACTGAGGAGTCATTTTATATAACTCATAGTTAGGAATTCTAAGACAGGATGGAAACTCAAAAAAAAAAGAAAGAAAGAAAAAAGGGGGAAAATCCTTTGATACTCTTTCCAAGATATTTACAACCTAACAGTAAAATACATATATACAATAAATGATATTTCAAACATTTAATCAGAAAATGGCACAGGTGGCTGCCAGTGCAAATGGACAGGTCACCATAGCCACCTTGCTGGAACATTTCAGGGACAGAAACTCTGGGTATGAACATGAAGCAGGAGAGAGAGGACCCCCACCTATAAAACACTGACTGAGTGAATGAAGGTGTGTCAGATGCTTTGCCTACTAATTCACTGGATGTGCTTAACAGCATGCGGTATTGCTCTTCTTCATTTTCTGGTGTAGATACTCAGAGTTTTAATCACGAACCTGAGGTCTCACAGCTCATAAATGGCGAGCTAGTGCTCAAACCCAGGCCGTCTGTCCCTGGATTGACTCCCAGTGCCTTCAGGGTATGTGATCAAGAGTGAACAATGTGCAGTGTGAGATTGAGAGCACACTCAGGAGTGGCAAAGAGCAGTTACAAAATAATGTATCATGGATGCTTGTTTTCCCAGGAAACTGTATTTGTGGTGTGCCCTTTACCAGATGGGCAGTGGGAGAGATGGTGTGGTTATATGAGAACTCACCTCTTTCTTGGACGTGGAAAAGGCTGATGAAGTCCCTTGACAGTGGCCCAGTTTTCAAGGGAATACTACTTTGCTGTCTTGAAAATGAATTCCACTGAATCCCCCCTTTCTTGATACAGTACCCAGGATGCCATTCCTCCTGAGGCCATTCTGCACACCTCAGTGTAGATGTTCAGCCTCCCACAGTCACCTCTGGAATCCTCAGCCTGCCACTCTCATTCCCTTCCAGCGACTGCTCAAATGCAATCTGTTTAGGCCTTTACCTTTTCTCCGGCTTTATCTTCTTGAGCCCTTCTGAGATCAGTTCTCCAGTCAAAGTGTAATGCTTTTAATCCCAAGAATGCCAATAGTTCTGGGTCTACTCCCAGATATAACATTTGTTGAGTATAAAGTATTTGTTGGGTTGAGTTTTCAACCCAAGGTGACTTTGCCCCAAGGGGGCCTTTGGCAATGTCTGGAGAGATTTTTCTTGCCACAACTTTGTGGAGAACGTGCTACTGGCATCTAGTGGGTAAAGGCCCAGAGGGCCAATAAACATCCTACAATGCACAGGACAGCCCCCTACAACTAAGAATTATCTCTCCTGCTGAGGTTGGGAAACAATGAAGAGACTTAAGAAAGATCCAGAAAAATGTTGTATTCTTTGTGTTCTTCCATTTGTCAGTGTGGGAACCATGCCAGGTCCTGAATAGTCAAGGCCAGTGGACACAGAGACCTTGTTATGAATACACCAGAATGGTCAAAGGCCACTCTGGGCATGTGCCTAAACAAACAAACAAACAAACAAACAAACAAACAACTGTACTAGACCTTGGAGGAAAAGGTTCTGCAGGAGATGGGGCCTCTCCTCAAGGAGCCTTTGTGCATTGGAAGGCCACTGAATGCTGCCCATATGGAGGGCAGACTCCTCCTCACCTGCCCTTTGTGTGGAATGCTGTGCTCACTTCACTGCTCAGGTGCCCAAGTTTTATTCTTCAAGAATCACAATGTATCCTCTACTTTGCTCCCTCTTCACTGACTGGAGCAAAGCTGAGTTATTCACACTCCTTGTCCTGTCCCCATTGGCAGGCCTGCACTACGCACTCACAGGAATTGACAATCTGAAAAGCAATTGAAGAGTTGAGTAATTGAATATGAGATTCATTCTTGGTGGAGGTTAGAAATTGTGATTTCCAGAGAAACTAAGTGTGAGTTGATTCTTTTTAAAAATACATAGTTTTATTAATTTCAGAGAGGTAGGGAGAGAGAGAGAAACATCAATGATGAGAGAAAATCAAGGATTGACTGCCTCCTGCACACCCCCTATTGAGGATTCAGCCTGCAGGAATCAATCTGTGACCTCCTGATTCATACATCCATGCTCAACCACTGAGTAACACCAGCCAGGTGTGAATTGATTCTTGAAGAAAGTTCAAATTTTGCCAGATTAGTAAATATAAGGAAATTTCCCAGGTTTCCCTGACTGTCAGAGCCAGCAGCAGGAGCACCGCACAGCTCTGCTGGTCTTACTGGCTCTGAGTATCTCTAAATGAGTCCATGTATTCTAAATTCTCCTATCTGACTGTGCCAGGGTTGGTTCTTCTCGAACCCTGTTCACTGTACTGTTGTGAACTTAGTCCAAGTTCCTTCTTTATCCTCTTCTCACTAGTAATAAGTGTTGGATCTGAAGCCCTCTGCCTGGGGCTGGGCCTCCTAGGATGTGGATCTTAGACAGAGAAGCCATGATAAGTTGTGGATATCCTATCTAATAAAAGAGTAATATGCAAATTAACCATCACTCCATTACACCCACCAGCCAGTGGGGAGCAAATATGTAAATTAACCCAACCAAGATGTCTGCTGCCACAGAGAAAGCAGGAGGGAGGCTTGGGTTTCCCCAGCAATAGAGGAAGCTAAGCTTTCCACCTGCTCTGGCCAGCCCAGGCTTCCACTCCAGGCTACAAAGTTTCAGTTACAGAAGATAAATAAATCCCATATACCAGGGCCTCTATTTGGGTTGCCAGAGGGTGTGGCTGGCCTACAAATCACCATAGGCCCCTCGCCCAGGTTGCCACATGCCCCAAGGGAACCACCACCCTGATCTGGGACACCTTCAGGGCAAACCAACTGGCCCCCATCCATGCACCAGGCCTCTATCCTATCTAATAAAGAAATACTTAGTGCAATCATAGCCAGTTTGGCTCAATGGATAGAGCCTCAGCCTGCGAACTGAAAAGTACCAGGTTTGATTCCAATCAAGGGCACATGCCTGGGTTGTTGTCTTGTTCCCCAGTGGGGGATTTGCAGGAGGCAGCCAACCTATGATTCTCTCATTATGGATGTTTCTATTCTCTCTCTCCCTTTTTCCTTCTTCTCTAAAATCAATAAAAATATATTTTTTAAAAAAGAGAAATACTTAGTCCAAATGACTATTTTCACCAGAAGGTTTCTAATCAGAATATTATTTACTTAAAAATAATTTAAAAAAATGTTTATTAATTATTTATTTATTAATTAATTTATTAATTTTTTATACATATCTCCCCATTGCCCCACCTCCCTCCCAGGCATAACCCAACCTCCCAGTGTCTATGTTCATTGGTTATGCTTCTATGAATGCATACAAGTCCTTTGATTGATCTCTTATCTGCCTCACCTAACTTTAATCTTCCTGCTGAAATTTCACAGTCTGATGCTTTACTGCCTCTGTATCTATCCTTTTGTTCATCAGTTTATAATGTTCTTTAATACCCACAAATGAGTGAGATCATGTGATGCTTCTCCTTCATTGACTGGCTTATTTCACTAAGCATAAAGTTCTCCAGTTCCAACCAAGTTGCTGCAAATGGTAAGAATTCCTTCTTTTTAATGGCAGCATAGAATTCCATTGTGTAGATATACCACGGTTTTCTGATCCACTCATCTGCTGATGGGCACCTAGGCTGTTTCCAAATTGTAGCTATTGTAAATTGTGCTGCTATGAACATAGGGGTGCATAAATCCTTTCTGATTGGTGTTTGTAATTTCTTAGGATAAATTCCTGAGAGTGGGATTGCTGGGTCAAATGGGAGATCCATTTTTAGTTTTTTAAGAAAACTCCATACTGTTCTCCACAGTGGCTGCACCAGTCTGCATTCCCACCAACAGTGCACAAGGGTTCCTTTTTCTCCACATCCTCGCCAACACTTGTCGTTTGTTGATTTGTTGATGATTGCCATTCTGACAGGTGTAAGATGGTATCGCATTGTCGTTTTGACTTGCATCTCTCGGATAGTTAGTGACTTTGAACATATTTTCACGTGTCTCTTGGCCTTCCTTCTGTCATCTTTCAAAAAGGTTCTATTTAGGTCTGTTGCCCATTTTTTTATTGGATCGTTTATCTTCCTTTTATTAAGTTGTATAAGTTGGCTTTAGATGTTGGAGATTAAACCTTTATCAGTGATAACATTTGCAAATATGTTCTCCCATACAGTGGGTGTGGGAACCTCTTTCCACATCCCACGTGGTTCAAGGTTCCCGGTTCAGGGTTCGGGTTCTGAAGGAGGCTGCAAGCAAACGGAATGAGAGACCAGAAAACATTAATTTGGCGATATTGGGGGGCCAGGCGGGAGCCTTCCTCTAGTGGAAAGGACTGACACTTGCTCTGGCCTTTTTCCCCCTTTTATTAAGGCTTTGGTACACACCCCTAGCCTTTAGGCAGGAAATAACAAAAACAGAAATTAACATGAAACGAACAGGTAGAGGCTGTTTCAGCCAACAAATGTTTCAACTAAACAGTGAATGATTAGCTCTGACCTTTCAGAGCAGTTAAGGTTGACCAGCCTTCTGGCCTCCTGTTTACATTTAGTAAGAACAATGTTTGGTTTCCGACATCTTCCCCATTTTCTTTCCTCTAAAAAATCTTGCATCTGTTACTAGAAATAAATATTAAGCACAAAAAATAAGACAAGCAACGATGGCTATACTAAGAGGTAAATGAATAAGTCTATAGTATCTTTCTTTCTGGACCAACAGTCCTTTGAGTCCCAGTTTCAATGTCCAACAGTTTTTTGAGTGTACATGTTAGCAGTTCTGGATGGTGGACAAATGGTGGCATGCAGGTCCGACCCTCTCTGGTTTGGTCCTGGGCAACCTGCATCAATGCACAGCTGCTGACTGTTAGGATGGCAAGGTGTCGTCAGCATCTTCCATCTCTGGACTGTTTCTCCTCTTGTCTGGAGCATTCTCTGTTGTAGGAATTCACATGGTCTTGGAGCTGTTTTTCTGAAAATATATAAACATTCTCGACCAAAAGTTAGTAAAGGAATTTTTTCTATAAATTTGACTTTGGATCCTTTTTATTTTTGCCCAAATGATTTTCCTTTGGCTTATTTTAATACTATGTATGTTTTTCATGGGTGTCTTGCTGTTAAG
>PVJN01006681.1:14799-74360 GCA_004026805.1 Lasiurus borealis | reverse complement strand
GTCTATTAATTCGGCTTCTTGCTTGGCTGAGAAATAAATTCCAGAAGTCTCAAATTGCATCTGGTTTCTCCATGTCTGGCTCAAACATGTACAATGGAAGCCAGACAATTTGGATGAAAATATTGTTTCTCTCTGCGTTTTTTTGGCAATTTGAGAGAATAACAGTGTTTTTCTTTTCTTTTTCTTTTCTTTTTTTTTTCATGGCTCCGTGATATTGATCTGAAACGCACAGTCTCTATGTTCGGGCTGTTCCTTGGATGGTGGGCTATGGACTAAAGAGGAGGAGAGAGTAATGATGAGAAAGATGCATAACTATCAGTGGGTCCCTGTGCCAACACCATCAGAACACAGTGATACCTCGAGATAAGAGTTTAATTTGTTCCATAACCTTGAGGTGTGGGAAACTATGAGACGCTTGAGTCTCGGTAAACTGGTGGGTCGTGTGCGGCTGGCCAATCTGAGCAATTACTCCTATATCAAATGTTGCTCGTATCTCAAAGCAAAAATCACTCGCTCAATGGCTTGTGTGTCAAAAATCTCGTATGTTAGAGCACTCGTATCTCAAGGTACCACTGTACCAGCTCTACTTGCTTTTCCTGGCAGGATCTTTGAATCATCTCCTTGGGGAGTATGACTACCTTTGGGAGCTACTAATGTACCCAAATGTTGTAAAATTTCAGCCATACTCTTTCCTATCTTAATTTTCATGCCTCTCCAAGTTCAGTGCACATGTTTTTAGGGCAGTTGTCACGCTAACACTGATTTTATGCTCTCTACAGTGCCTCAAACTATCTTAAATGTTCAAGGAGCTTTTTACAACTCTTCTGTTGATCAAAGTAAATGTGATCCTCTTGGTCTTTTCTTCATGGGCACAGTTAGATGTTGTGGCTCTAGGCATGAAACTCATATTCAAAACAGGAAAAAAAGGGGTGATGGTTGGTCATGCCGGTCTTTCTCATCCTTTTCATCAGGAATAGCAAAAGTCTATCTAAATATCCTCATCACTAACCGCCCATGTATGTAACGTGGTCAGAATTACGTCACACATCTAACCTGCAGAGGAAGATAGGAATGTGTTTATCTTTCTAGCTTCTATAGCAGAGGTGGAAAATGAGTATAGGAGTGGGTGTTAGGCACTGGTTTAACCAAAATATAATTTCTTGGACATGGAAGGAGAGTAGTTAGTTCAAAATAATGACTGAATAGATTGTAGCTGCTCTAGTTATAAGTTTCAGGGGATAAATGTGTTTAGGTTATGGAAATTTACAAAATAAGGCTTCGTAGTCTCAAATTGATAAAAAAATACAAAATTTAAGTTAACCATCATGTAGCACTTAATGGATTTTAAATTCCACAGTGCTTATTTTTTAATTATATCCAGAGAAATAAACAGAACTGATAATGTTCTACTCATTGAAGGTTTCTAAAATGATAATATCTCAACGGTATGAAAGTCAGTATAATAAATGAAATCATTTATTAAATTAAAAAAAAAATCTAAGGAGAGCTAGAAAAAAATTGCTTATGATCTTTATAGGAACTATGCTCACCAGAACCAAAAATGCTCACCAGGCATAGTCAGTCTTTATTCAAGATAACCCACCTGTAAAGGCAAGCTTTTTATTAAAATAATTGTATTAATTTGGGAGAGGAAGAGAGAGAGAGAGACAGAAGCATCAATGGTGAGAGAGAATCACCCATCGGCCACCTCCTGTAAACCCAACAAAGAGGATGGAGCCTGCAACCCAGGCATATGCCTTGACCAGGAATCAAACCATGGCCTCCTGGCTAATAGTGCCACATTCAACCTCTAAGCCATGCAGGCCAGGCCAAGCTCTTTTTAATCTCTAATTACTGGTTGCCATGGAACCCAAACCATGTCATGTAGAGTGTGGGTGGGGACTTTTCTGAGGATGTGAGCCATCTTAACCAAGGGCTAGAGACAACCTAGGAAAGAGTAATCAGAACTGAATACCAGAAGTAAAGCCGAGAGCAAGACCAGAGTAGGAAAGCTTTTGCCAAATTACCAAGCCAGGGGTGACTAGAATCTACATGAGATCATCACTAGAAGGCAGGGCAGTAACCAAGCTCTATTGCAGTCAAGCATATGTATTGGGGAAGCTGACCTCATTGTCTCTTAGCTGTGGGCTTCGGACAAGTTACTTAACTTCTTGGAATCCTAATTTTCTTAACATGTAGTGGGAAAATAAGACATGGTTTTTAGAATGTGGTGAGAACTAGAGAAATTATAGGTAAACTATCTTAAAGATTATTTATCAAGTGCATTTGTCTTATGTTAGGATTTCCCCATAATAAGGCCTCTAGTTAGACTTTATGCATGTAGCTCATCTGGGAGATCAATTCAGAGGGTAAATGGAGAAACCAGGGAGAATGAGAGTATGAGATGGGAGAAAGGAAATCTAACACAAGGAGGCTTTTTGATGTTTGCCATGTGGACAGGAGGGACTGCTTGGGAAACAAACAGTATGTTTTTCAGAATGGGTGACTTAAAAGGCAGAAGGGTGGACCATTCATCCAGTCATCCTCCACTGATTGGCACTGCCCTCAATAATAAAGCCCCTCAAACATTTGGCTGTACTTGTGGTCGTGGCTCAGTGAGCTAAGCTGACAGAGCAGGTTGTCCAAGGCAGAAGGAAAGGTGCCAGGTTAAGGGTCCAGGCTAAATGGTGCCAGGGCCTCAGGGGTCTGAGTTCCTGGAGAACAATGGCTGAAATCAGAGGCAGGTCCTAGGAGATGTGACATGTGTACCTGAATTATCTGGTAAAAGTTTTGTGATGGTTGGTTATGATTTTCATGGTAAATGAAAGGGAATGAACTAGTTTCCAGCAATCAGATCGTGGGGATACAACTCAGAAATTAAGAGTTAGAAGAATAGCCCAAACCAGTTTGGCTCAATGGATAGAGCATCCGCCTGCGGACTAACGGGTCCCAGGTTCGATTCTGGTCGGGGGCATGTATCTTGGTTGCAGGCACATCCCCAGTGGGGGGTGTGTGCAGGAGGCAGCTGATCAATGTCTCGCTCTTATCGATGTTTCTAACTCTCTATCCCTCTCCCTTCCTCTCTGTAAGAAATCAATAAAATATATTTAAAATAAAAAAAAAGAAAAGAATGGAGGCAAATAGCAACTATCAAGGTACATGGCAAGGACTATCTTTAGGGAAAATGTTAAGCTGAGCCTGTAGTTTTTAACGGACAGGATCCCTCTGTTGGGGGTATATTTTTATCTTCCTAAATTGACAGTGTAAATGAGTTACCACTATACATACTTGTTGAGAATTTCGTTGTTTCAGTGACTTACATGTTAGTAGTCTGAATTGAAAAGCGTTAGTTTGCCAACCTTTCAACCTATTTCTCTTTGGAAATGCTGGTGGATTCATTTTTCTTGAAGCAGGCATTTAGGCTATTTTATTTAACCTTCCTCACATTTCTTCCCACAAGATGAATATATGGATCCACCTCTAAACCATATCCCAAATATCTTCATTATGTCCCATTGTCCATATCCCCACATAAGACCAAGACTTCTTTGATATGCTTCCACTCTGGCTAACCTGCCATCCTTTCTCTTCAAAGATACTGTGGTTACATGTTAAAAACATGTGAGATTATTCAAACCTTCCCAAGTATTTCCATTGAACATTGAGTAATATCCAGTTTCCCTTTACTGGTGTAAAAAACCCTGTGTTATTTGTCCCTTGATTACTTCTGTAATTTAATTGTGTTGTGTGTTTTTTTAATGTACTTTTATTGATTGCAGAGAGGAAGGAAGAGGGAGAAAGATAGAGATAATCATTGCTCTACTGCTTCCTTCACACCCCGCACTGGGGATTGAGCCCACAACCTGGGCATGTGTCCTGAATGGGAATTGAACCATGATTACCTGTTCAGAGATTGACCCTCAACCACTGAGCCATGCTGGCCAGGCTGATATTATTGTTTTAATAATTCTCCTTATCCAACAGTTGAGCCACTAAGGCTTTCTTTCTGCTGTTGTAACTCGCTAAGGTCATTGCTACATTGAGAACTTTCCACTTCTTGCTTTTTCTACTTCTTCCTGAAATGCCTTTTCTTAATAATGGCTCATTCTTTCTTATCATTCACATTTTAGGGCTTTCTTGGCTACCCAAACATATGTTCTTTTCATAACACTGATCACTGTTCAAATTATTTCTTGCTTATTTACTAGTGTGCATGTTTTCTTTTTTTTAATTTCTTTATTGATTAATGTATTACATATGTGTCCTCATCCCTCCATTAATCCCCCAAATTCCCCCACACTCATGCCCTCACCCCCTGGTGTACATGTCCATTGGTTATGCTTATGTGCATGCATACAAGTCCTTTGGTTGACCTCTCCTCTTTACCCCTCCCCTCCCATATCTTCTTTCTGAGGTGTGACAGTCTCATTGATGTTTCTCTGTCTCTGGATCTGTCCCTGTTCATCATTTATGTTGTTCATTATATTCCATAAATGAGTGAGATCATGTGGTATTTTTCTTTCATTGACTGACTTAGTCACTTAGCATAATGCTCTCCAGTTCCATCCATGCTGTTGCAAATGGTAAGAATTCCTTCTTGTTTTACTGAAGCATAAAAACATTGTGTAGCTGTACCAGTTTTTTTAATCCACTCATCTGCTGATGGATACTTAGGCTGTTTCCAAATCTTAGCTATGGTGAATTGTGCTGTTATGAACATAGGGGTTCATATATCCTTTCTGACTGGTGCTTCTAGTTTCTTGGGATATATTCCTAAGAGTGGGATCACAAGGTCTAATGGAAGCTCCATTTTTAGTTTTTTGAGGAAACTCCATACTGTCCTCCACAGTGGCTGCACCAGTCTGCATTCCCACCAGCAGTGCATGAGGGCTCCTTTTTCTCCACATCCTCACCAGCACTTGTCCTTTGTTGATGTGTTGATGATTGCCATTCTGACAGGTGTGAGATGGCATTGCACTGTCATTTTGATATGCATATCTTGGATAATTAAGTGACTTTGAGCATGTTTTCATATTGTGTGCATATTTTTTAATTTCTCTTATTAGGATATAAATATTTAAGGACAAAGGTGTATCCCCAGTAGCTAAAAGAGTTCCTGGAACATCTTGTCTGTTAGAAAACTATTTGTTAAATGAGAAAATGAGTATATTAATATGCTGCTCAGTGTATATACTTTGAAAGCATTTCAAAGAGGCATGCCCCTTAGTTTCTAAATCTAGACTCTGTGAAACAAAGATTTAGGGGTTCCAAAGGCACAGGGAGGGATTTCTTCATTCCTCATGTCTTTCTAGAAATCCAATTGTTCTTTAAATTTAGGGCAAACTCTTCTCTTTTCTTTTTTCAGCAACTTCCGGCCTTGTTTGTAATCTGTGAGGCAATGCTGCTATGGTCCTTCAACTAGTGCTCATCCACCTTTTTTATTTTTAGCAGAGGCAACGTTTATTGCAGGATAGAGGGACTTCCTACCACACATCAGGAAGGGGGCCTAAAGCGGATTTCTGGTGAAGCATCTTTGTCTCAGAGACTGCTGGAAGGAGAGAGAGAGAGAGAGAGAGAGAGAGAGAGAGAGAGAGAGAGAGAGAGAGAGAGAGAGAGAGAGAGAGAGAGTCTCACCACCCACCTATTGTTTTGTTTTTACTGATCTTTGATGGTGTGAGTACAGAGTACACCTTTAGAAAGTGCTGAGCAATTTGACATTGTGACAAGTGTGTGACCATTTCCATAGTAATCATTTTATTGGTGTTTTTAGAGTGTCAGTGTGTGATGGAACAGGAGAAAATGAAAGCCTGTCCTTCACCATAAATAGTTGGAATCACTGCGATACTGGTAGAACAGAGATGAAGTTTATAATAGGCTCATGAAACCCAGTGCTAATATACAACCATGACGGCCAGAATCTCTGTAATCATCTGGTGCAGTTTTCTCACATGTCAGCGTATAGAATTCTGTTAAATAAGAGCGAATGTTCTCCAGGAATACCCTAGTGTCAATGCTTACTCTGGACCTTAGATAACAGCAGGCAGTGAGTAAGAAGACTGAGAGGAGTAATAAATGTCTTCTACAACAAGGAAGAGCATCCAACCTAAATGATGTGGAAGTAAAAACAAGGAGCACTTAAAAGAAACCTGAAGAATATCTGCAAAATACAAGTGATATTTAGATAGCAGTAGGGAGCCCTTCTTAATTATGTGTGGCTATAAATTTTCCTCAGTTTCTTAATAAAATAATTAGATTCCAACTACTTAGAACAATAACAAATACCAACACTAATAATTAGCATGTATTGAGAATTCATTAGGTGGTAGACACTCTTCTGATCGGGGCTATTGGCTCAGGTCATCTGGATCTATTGCCTGTGCCCCTGGGAAAGAAGACTCGAGAGTTGCATTTAACTATATTCAATTGGAGAAGCTAGTCAGCTATTAGGTACACATAGCTAGAGTTTCTGGAAAAGATTCTGGCTGTTGTTATGGATTTGAAAGGCATAAGCATATAGATAGTACTATGGACATGAGATCACACCGGAAATACTGTAGACAGAAAACAAAGGATTTAGCACCAAGCCCTGGACACTGACACTGGGAGAGTTTTACACCAGGGCATATGCCATGGAGTCACTGGTTTGTCATGCAAGGGGATGATTATCACCAAAGCCCACAGGTAACTATAGATAAAATGCTGTGATTCCCCTTATCCATGGGGAATATGTTCCAATATACTTCTGTGGCTGCCTGAAACCATACATACCATATTTTCCGGAGTATAAGATGACTTTTTAACCCAGAAAAATCTTCTCAAAAGTAGGGGGTCATCTTATATGCCAGGCATCCTTTTATAGGGAAAGTATATCCCAAACTCTATATTTTAACTGGTATAGTTGGGGTTCATCTTATAAACCTAGTCGTCTTATATGCTGGATAATATGATAGTACCAAATCCTATATGTATAGTTAACCCTTGAACACTAAGAGCTTGAACTGCATGGATCCACTTGCATGCACATTTTTTTCAATTGATGACACTGCAATTGATCCACACAGTTCAATTGACCTGTGCAAGTCAAACCTGTTTTGTTTAAGGGTCAACTCTACAGTTGGGAATACTCGTATGTGGAGGACGGACTGTAATGTGTGAATTTTCAACTGTACATGAAGGGTCAACTGTATTTTTTTTCCTTTACAGATACACCTATGATAAAGTTTAATTTAAAAATTAGACTACAGTAAGAGATTAACGACAACCATAATAAAATAGAACAGCTGTAATAATACACTGCAATACAAGTTATGTGCATGTGGTCATTTGTTCAAGGGTCTCTTGCTGGAGTCTTCATATAGACTCAGTGATCTTCTGTCACATGATCATGTTTTCTGCTTATGTCTTCCACCCAGGAATCTCAGGCCTGTTCCACCTGAACTAAGCACTAATCACTCACTGTGGTCGTAACGTTTGCAGTTTCAGGTGCAACAGCAAAACTAGCACACATTTCCTTTCCTTCTTCATGATGGCATGGGCAGAAGATTCTTAATGCTATAGATATTAGCAACATCAGCATACCACTTTTTTCCCTTATTAAGTTGAGAAGTTTCACCTTTTCACTTAAGGGAAGCACTTTAGGGCTTCTCTTTGATATATCTGGAATGCCAACATCACTGCCCTTGTGCCTTGGGGCCATTGTTAAGTAAAATATGAGTTCCTTGGACACAGTATGGGTGACAGTTGATCTGATAACCATGACAGCCACTGAGGGACTAATGGGCGAAGAGCAGTAGAGCATGGAGAAGCGGGACAAAGGGCTGATTCACATCCCAGACAAGATGTGGTAGGATAGCTCGGGACTTCAGCACGCTACTCCAGAATGGCATGCGATGTAAAACATATGCATTGTTTGTTTCTGAAATTTCCCCTTTAATATTTTGAGGCCAAAATTTAACCTCAGGTTAGCTGAAACTATGGATAAAGGGTGACTGCTCTGTATGTGTGACAGACTCACACTCAATTTAAAACTTAAACTGAGAAAATGCAGTTTGGGCTTATGACATTTTCTGAAAAAAAATATTTTTCAAAAATCCTATCTTGCCGAAACCAGTTTGGCTCAGTGGATAGAGCATCAGTCTGCGGACTGAAAGGTCCCAGGTTTGATTCTGGTCAAGGGCATGTATCTTGGTTGCGGGCACATCCCCAGTAGGGGGTGTGCAGGAGGCGGCTGATCGATGTCTCTCTCTCATCAATGTTTCTAACTCTATCCCTCTACTTTCCTCTCTGTAAAAAAATCAATAAAATATATATATTTTTAAAAATCCTATCTATATAAAGGAAATTAATCTTGAAGCATCTGTATCATCATTGTATAGTTAGCACTGCAGGCTATATTTATCTAATCCACTGGAAGTCTGAGGAAACACAGGTCTGTGTGGCAATGCCATGATGAAGAACGCTCCTAATGTAGTTTAATACTGAAACAAGTGCTCATCCGTAGATGAGTAAAAGTGCTTGGGACATTTACACACTGGCATACTATTCAGTCATAAAAAAGGAGGCAATCTTATGCTTTACATCAGCATAGATTGACCGGGAGAGTATTATGCTAAATAAAATAAACTAGTCAGTGAAAGACAAATACCATATCATTGAACTTTTATGTGAAATCTAATGAACAAAAGAGACTAACAAATGAAATAGAAGCAGACTCATAGATCCGGAGAACAGCCTGACAGCTATCAGAGAGAGGGCAGTTGGGGGGCTGGGTGAAAAATGTAAAAGGCTGAAACCGGTTTGGCTCAGTGGATGGAGCTTTGGCCCATGGACTGAAGGGTCCCGGGTTCGATTCCAGTCAAGGGCATGTACCTTGGTTGTGGGCACATCCCCAATGGGGGGCATGCAGGAGGCAGCTGATCCATGCTTCTGTCTCATCCATGTTTCTAGCTTTCTATCCCTCACCCTTCCTCTCTGTAAAAAATCAATAAAATATATTTTTTAAAAAGAGAAAAATGTAAAAGAATTAAGCAAAAGACACAGCAAAACCTGATAGCCACAGGCAACAAATACTATGGTGATTTGCCAGATGGAAAAGGCAGTGTGAGGGGAGGTAGAAGATGATAAAAGGAGGGTGGCAAGAGGGGATGGAGACTTGAATGGCGTGGTGAATACAGAATACAGTATACAAATGACATAGAATTGAACACTTACAACTGACATCATTTTATTAACCAATGTCACCCCAATAAATTCAATAAAAATTAAAAGTAGATCAAACTCAACCACCTACCAGTAGAGGATTGTGCCCACACTGTGAGCACTCTACAAGTATGAAATAAACCCAGAAATCTGTCTGTGAACTATCATGGAAAATCTCCCAGATGTATTAAATGTTAAAAGCAAGATATAAGACAGTATTATAAAATATTATATTTAGTTTTCAAAACATGGTGGCCTAAGAATATATCTGAATTATTATATGCATCAAAAACAGTGGAAGTGGCTATTAAAAAGTACTTACCTTTGGGGGGAGGGAGTAGGTACTAACCAGTTGGGGTAACTTTTTGTTGCATATTTGTCCATCCACCAACTATGTTATCTATTCAAATCATTAAACCAAAAGAAAGTGAAACAAATATATTTATTAAAGAGAAAGACATGAATACAAAACAAAAACTAGAAACTAATTGGTTTATGTAGTGGCTGTT
The DNA here is from genome assembly GCA_004026805.1 of Lasiurus borealis. Lineage (NCBI taxonomy): Eukaryota > Metazoa > Chordata > Mammalia > Chiroptera > Vespertilionidae > Lasiurus > Lasiurus borealis. Next base: position 64,653 of record PVJN01006681.1, on the reverse strand, counting down.
AATTTGAATTTAAGTTAGGTAATGGAATTCTGTTTGGCAAAGAAATCTAGTTGATCTTGCAGTTGATAATTTACATTGGAAATAAGTCGCTGTCATCACCCCACTGAATGCATGGATTTAAATAAAGGGGGAATGTTTTCTTGCACTCCTTAGGCCAAAGGTTAATTTTAGAGAAAATGTACCAAAAACAATTCATAGAACCCTTAATGTAGTGGTGTCTCTATCTAGAATATTTCACATCCAATCTTTTTTTAGAGCAGCCTCCATATAAAACCAAGACACTTAAATCATAGTGACAGTTCTGTGAACTATAAATCCAGATCACAGTTGCCTAAATAGATTTCAATGCCACTCAACGAAGAAATAAATTATCTTTTATGAGAATCAAACTTGGCATGAATGCCAGAAAACCTAGTTAAATAGACAATGTATAACTTAGTTTTCTACACTATCATTATTATTATTCAAGTATGACTTTTTCTTAACTGGCCTACAAAATATAGCTTTGCTGAAATTTGAAATCAAAATTTACAGATATAGACCACAACCTCATAATTTTTTAAACCTGTGTATAATAGAGTTCTCACAATTTTTTTAAATATATATTTTATTGATTTTTTTTTTTTACAGAGAGGAAGGGAGAGAGATAGAAAGTCAGAAACATCGATGAGAGAGAGACATCGACCAGCCGCCTCCTGCATGCCCATAGTGGAGATGTGCCCGCAAGCAAGGTACATGCCCCCGACCGGAATCGAACCCGGGACCTTTCAGTCCGCAAGCTGATGCTCTATCCACTGAGCCAAACCGGTCTTGGCCACAATTTTTTTAATGTATCATTAATTATCCTGAGAAATAAAGGGGGACAGTCAGAAAATAATGGCACTCAAACTCACTTCTTGCCACTTGCTAGTTCAAGTGTGGCTCATCACTTTCCAGACTATTTAAGGAAAACAGGAGGAAATAGATGAAGATGGGAAACGTAGGTTCTACAATTTCTTAATTTGCTTCTGGATGACTTATTTTCCAAAATAATTCTTAAAGAACCTAAAGGCAGCATTTGGGAGTCAGAAGCTCTAGTGATTAAACCTATCACCATCAATAAATTTATGCCTGTGGATCACGTGACTTTCATTTGGAGGTTTGAATTTGCCATGTATGAAGAATATCACACGCAGTAAAGTGGACAAAACAAGAGTTAAAATCAAACACAGTCACAATGCTCTCCATGGCATATGAGTTTTCCTCATCCTTTGAGATGTTCATGCAGACCAGGTTTCATAGTTATGTGGGCACTGGTGTTAAATGATTTTTTCCCTTCATCTCACAGGTGTTCTTTACAACTTTACATGTTTACCTCATGGTTTCACTGCTGGAAGAAACACCAGAAATACAGACAAAGACCATAACTTGCTTAAGGGCCTAGACAAAATTATTTTGTATACTTGAGATATATATTTAAAAAAAAATCAGTTTCTTGATTCTAAGACCAGTGACAAAGGATAAAAAAAAAAAAAGGAATGGATTGATATATATTCTGCATAGTCAATATGCCATTGTAAATCCTTTGTATACATTAGCGTATTGAATGTTTTTTTAACCATGGGTACTGCTTTGTATTCTTTCTGTTTATAGATAAGGAAACTCACAGTCCAGTGGCCTTCATGGCCTAGAGTACACAGCTAATACTTAATTTATGAGATTTAATCAATTTTCTTTTCAACATACTATCCTACTCTCAGGTCATGAAGAAAAGAACTTGTCCATTCTACCTGGGATCTCAATTAAAAAATAGCTGACATTGCGGAGACCTGTTTGGCTCAGTGAATAGAGCGTCGGCTTGGGGATTGAAAGGCCCCAGGTTCGATTCCATTCGGGGACATGCACCTTGCTTGTGGGCACATCTCCACTGTGGGGCGTGCAGGAGGCGGCTGATTGATGTCTCTCTCTCATCGATGTTTCTGACTTTCTATCTCTCTCCCTTGCTCTCTCTAAAAAATCAATAAAATATGTATTTTTAAAAAATAGCTGACATGGTTGATATTCTCAACCATGAGGGTGGGGGGAAGAAGAGGCAATATTTCACAGTGCTGTACTCACTAGAATAGAATGCGGAAAATTGCAATACTTAAAAAAAATATGATGCTGAGTTTAATTATTTTATTTCTTAGAGTTATCGTTACAGTTTCCAATTATTTTGGCAACCTGTCTAAACCAATACATTGATTCCCTTATCTTATTAATCCTGTTAACATTTTTACTTACAAAACTTAAGGTTTTACTATTGTTAAACATTAAATGTTATAATATAGGGCTGTAATAATAGCAATGGTTCAATGTATTTAGTGATCTCCTCCAAAGCTAAAAATTATTATGGGACACCCTTTAAAATTCTTTCCCTCTTGTCTCTTTGAAAAAGGAAAGAATAAATCTCCAGGCAATGGAAGGACCTGTATACAACATATTCAATTTAACAAACATAGCTACAGCTCTATTGATCCTTAATAGTGGATTATAAACAGGATACCCGGAAATGCACTCACTATTTCTAAAAGTGTCTGTGGTTCATGCTACTTTAGTTGGTGACGTAAGAAGTACGCAGGCTTTTCACAAATGTGTGTTGACCCTCTCCTCTGTTACTACCTTCTCCTGTCCTTGTCACGTAAACCTCCCTTCCATGACCCATACTATCTATAAAGGCATGTCTACCTCATGCCTTTGCTCATGCCGGTTCCATAGCTTGCACTACCTTCTCTCCATCATTGCATTTTCAAGGTTGATTCTTCCTTCATTGTTGTATCTAAAAGCCACTTCTTTCTAGAACTGTCACGCCACCTAACTATATCAATATCCTCTTTCTAAAACTGCTATGACATTAGGAGTTCATTTCTTTAAATCTCACATTCTGTCTTAACATGTATCTCTCCTACCTGACTAAAAGTCACCTGGTAATAGAAACTTACCAACATCTCACCATTTCTTCCAAAATTTCTGTAAATATTTGGATATATGATATGCACCTATGATAATCACTTCGGGTGTTTATGTTATAAGTGCTAATAATCTAAATTAGAAAGAAAAACACAGGAAATGTTTTTCATTGAGTTAATTGATTAATGTGTGTAAAATATTCTTTCTGTACATTCTTCCCCTCAGGTCTTTGGAGACAGATTATCTCATCATCTTCAATGCTCCAGTGGAGAGAAGTCTGAAGCCAGCTTGGTTACATCTAAGTTGTAAGTCATTTTCTATTTTCTCTCCAAATGGGGAAGGAAGCTTTCTCTGTACTTGAAGTTCAGTAACTTAAACCTGATGCGTAGTGATTCTGAATGTCCCCATCACATTTTACTGAAATATTGTCTACAGTAATAGCCAACTAACATCCCATACATTATGGAATGTTCTTCTGTGAAATATTTGAAAACATATATGTTTTTCTTATTGTTGTTTTTTAATGTTTTCTCTATCGCAAGTATATCAATTTTTTTTTTAAATGATCTAACTGGTTTAATCTTTTTCGCCTTCCTAGATGCATTATTTCTGATTATCCCAAGGTGGTTTTGCTTGTTTGTTTTGTGTTGATTTGATTTTCAGCTGGCTCTGCTGGTTCCTTGCTCAGTCTAATGGATGTAACAATTCAGTAATGATGTTGTCTGCTTCATCGGTTCTCAATATATCTTTTCATTTTTTTTTTTGTTGTTAGTTTATCTGTATGTCTTTCAGACTTTGGTTTATTCGGTTCAGATCGTCATATTTGTTCTAAAATGGAATACTTATGAATCATTCTCTTTCTATCCCTCTGTTTATTTTTCCTTTTGGATTTCCTTGTCCTTGAAATGCCATGTTGTATTTATGCCTCCTTGCTTCATCTGAGCTACATTTGTATGGCCGCTCTCTGCTGGCAGCTGCTGACTCTATGAATACTGAACATTGCCCTCACCTAGTCAAGACTAGTTTGTTTTCTTTACAAAGGAGTAGTTAAAAGCTTAAGTATTTGAGCTCTGTTTGTTCCTCTGTACCTGGGAGCCATGGGGAGGAGGGGGTGTCTGAAATAGGATTGTGCAGTATTTAACACTATCAGTCTTCCTTTTTGGTTCATGTTTGGTTGAGTATTTTTTATCAAGTTTCATTTCTCCTAGTTGTAAAGTGTCATCTGTTCTCAGGGCACAGTTACCATCCTGTTTTGTATTACCCCCCAACTCAGAGTAGCTCTCGAGTCTCGAGTTTCCTTCTTTAACCAGTGCGTATGTGTTCCATCCCCCGTACCCGCTAATCGTACGCACTCCCCATAAGAACTTGAAGGATATCCACTTGGTTTGCTTTCTTCAAAACGTTGGATGGCCAGAACCGGTTTGGCTCAGTGGATAGAGTGTCGGCCTGTGGACTGAAAGGTCTCAGGTTTGATTCCGGTCAAGGGCATGTACTTTGGTGGCGGGCACATCCCCATGAGGAGGTGTGCAGGAGTCAGCTGATGGATGTTTCTCTCTCATCTATATTTCTAACTCTCTATCCCTCTCCCTTCCTCTCTGTAAAAAAAATCAATAAAAATATATTAAAAAAAAACACGTTGGATTAATAGTGAAAAGGTTCAAGACCTATATTTGTGTTAAGATTAACAGCTCTGCAGAGATGTAATGGCACTAAGCTACAATGGAAATTTCCATTTCATTCCACTACCTCTGATTTCTAAAGCATTGGGTGGTTTTCTTTTTCATGTATGGTTGCTGATGGTAATATTTTTTTTTATTTCAACTATCTAGATTTTAGTGTTTATTTCATTAGATTCAAATCTGGTAGAGAGGAATTCTGTTACTCCGCCTTACTCTGCTGTGTTAATGCTCAAGTCCATGTTCATTTCTTTGGAGATGACATTTCTATTGCCTTTATAAAGGCCCAACGCTCTGGCACTGGCAAAGATAGGCTTATTTCTGGCGTAAATAAACATTATTTCTAGTTGCTCTCCTAATGCCCCCGACAAGAAGCTTGACAAAGGTGACGTTCTGGGAATGCTGTCACCAACACTGGCACTACCCTGGGCACTGTGAGAATTGAGAAATTGGAGGTAGCTGTCTGCAAGAAGCAAGTTACTTTGCCAAGGAAAAAGAAATGACAAATTGTATGTGTCAAACTGTGTTATATTAAAAATAACCATCACATGGAAATAAGAGTGATATTTGAAAGAGTAAAGAATGCTTCAAGGAGAAATGGGAATTTAACCACCTTGGTTATTTTGTTTTATTTATTTTTTTTTTGAAGTGGGTGAATTTGAGAAGGATTTTTAAGGAATAGTAGGATTTGAACTTCTGATGGGAAGACGAAATGGTACTTGAGGTGATGGCGACATTGTACACAGAAGAGAAAGGGAAAGCAGGGGCTGTGTTTGCATGTACCATACCAACCAGTTTGGCTTTAGGATAAGGTACAAGAAAGGAGAGTATAAAGTGATTTCTTAAAAAATCAGGAAACTGCCCAGCTGGTGTAGCTCAGTGGTTGAGCATCTACCTATGAACCAGGTAGTCATGGTTTAATTCATGAGTAGCAAGCTTGATCTCCAATATGGGGTGGGCAGGAGGCAGGTGATTATTCTCTGTCATTGATGTTTCCATCTCTCTATTTCCTTTTCTTTCTCTAAAAAAATTGATAAAATAAAATAAAAAAACATTTTTAAAAAGACAAAAATCAGAAACTCTTAGTAACCATCTTAGTGATTTTATGATTTTAACTTTTAGCTTTGGAGACTCCCACAGATTTAAGATACCGCCCATGTCAGGTCCCATGCGTCTCAGATGAAATATTTAGATTCCTTTCCTCTTGTTGAGAAAAGAAAAAAGAAAAGAAAAGAAAAGAAAAACGCCTTTCTAGCAAACCAACCTCATCTTATTGAGTTCAGATTCTAGCCGGTTGACATTAGCAACAACAGATTAGAGGTGTGAATTTCCTCAATTTATGTTAACAAGGTGCTAAATGCAAAGGCCAATTATGCTCCCTCCCCCCAATGTCAACTTCCTGTCACCTGAATATCCAGGGAAGGAGTTTGATCAGGGCATGGCCCTTGCCCTGTGGTATTTATGGGATTCTCAGCTGAAACTTATTGGATTCCTGCAAGTGTGGGTTGTAGATTCCTCGGGGTATTGAGAAATGTTGTGGGTTCGCCATAAATGCCCCAGATGCTTTCCAGAGCACCTGGCAATAAATTCCAGCCTCTCTGACTTCCCACTCCTTCTGATGCCGGGTTATTAAGTATAAAATATTACATGCTGAAATTCACATAAAACAGCCTAATTAGTAATAGGAGGAAGTGAGAGCAAGGGCACATGTGGTCAGAAAGGGATCACGGAGGGGCTAAGGGTAGGGATCTATGATTGCAAAAACAGAGGGAACTAAATCCCCTTCCCATATTTCAGTGCCCTGCCTGCCCTACAATTCCCTCTGCCCATCTATTCTCATTGTTCAGGCTATTTTTATTTTTCATGACTTTTTTCTTTTTTAAAAAATATTTTTTATTGATTTTTTTTTTATTTAGAGAGAGAGGGAGAGAAAGACAGACACATTGATGTGAGAGAGAAACATTGATCAGCCCCCTCCTGCATTCAGTTCTACTGGTGATTGGGCCAGCATCCTGGGCATGTGCCTAACTGGGAATCGAACCAGTGACCTTTCGGTGCACAGGATGAAACTCAAGTCTACTGAGCCACAAGAGCCAGGACTTGTCCTTTTTTAAGTAATTATTTTAGGATAGTTTGAGGTTGACAGGAAAGTTGTGCACAGAGTTTGGAGAGTACCCATCATTCAAATATTGACTTCTAAGAAAATACTAGGATATAGATCCAATTCACTATAGGAAGGAAGGTTGTTTTTTGTTTTTGTTTTTTCTCCTCTAATTTCTTCCCTACACGCATTATACTCAATGCCATGCTCTAGTTTAGATGTTCAATAATTCTGATGGAATGTGCTCACTAAAATAATCTGACTCAGGTCTATGTATGTTGGTCTTTGTGCCTACAACAGAGTTCCTGAAAGCATAGTCAATGGACCTCTTCTGGTCTACAGAATGTTTCTAAAACAGTAAGAGGCTTGTGCCAAACTCAGTCATGTACATTGCTGAAGTTTCTTGTAGCAAGACAGTTATTTTTAGAAAGGAAGCCATGCTTTGATTTGAATTCTGGTGCCATCCTTGATACATTCCCATTGCTTTGTCTACTTCAAAGATACCTACTCATTCTTCATAACCAACTGTCTGCATTATTTCCCCTGGCTCCACCCCTGAGAAGGCTCTACATACACATTGTTAGATCTCAAACAATGTAAGTAGCTTGAGCAAGGGCCTAAAACTTTATCCAAGAGTTAAGCACACTGAAGAGGAGTCATAATGTCTGTCAGATTGCATAAAACTCAGCTATATTGAGTTAAATTGAAAAATTGATGGTAACCTCGATCATCAAGGAAGTAGGCATAATTTACATTGTGATTTCGGGTTAAAAAATAAATAAGTTTGTTGTAATTGACACAATTGATATGCTGGTAAAATAGCATTAATTGAGTAGATATTTGCCACTGCCTTAACTCTTTGGCAAAACTTTTAGGGTGATCTTACACTTAACTAATCCTCGGTGGTTTCTGCCTATAACTTATAAAGTAAGTACTATGTTATGATAGTCTTTGGTTCTTGCCTTGTGTATATGTTAATAAATAGAAAAGCATTGCTTTTCCTTTTAATCTAGAAACCCTATTTAAATAAAAGAGTATGAGTCTAATGGGAAACGGGGTTCATTTTCTAGGTTCTAATCATGTGCTCTTTATCAGCAATAATGCCACACATGCAAGTGTGGACGCGCGGGCTCACACACACACACACACACACACACACACACACACACACACAGTCTTCAACGGGTTAAATACCCATCTCTTACTGTGAGAAAATAGAGGGACTCTAAATTCTAATCTTAAGGTCTAGAGCTGTGATATCAACCACAAATGATGATTTTGCCCCATAGGTGATACTTTGCAATGTTTAATGTTGGGAGACATTTTATTTTGCGGTCACATACTCGGGGTATTTAGTGTATAGAGGTTATGGAAGCTGCTGAATGTCTGACAGGAGACAGGATAGTCTTCAAACAAAGACTTACCTGGTCTAAATCATCAGTGATGCCAAGGTTGAGGCACAATGGTCTAGAAGGCCTCCAGATGGACACTAAGAAGTCAGTAGCTTTTTTGAAGGGAAAAAATATACTCATGAAGGAAACTAAAGTCTTACATATTATAGGTGTCAGAGAATATAGAAGGGTACTTAATCCATATTGAGGATTCATAAAAGCTTTCTAGAATAAGCAGTCCCTGAGATAAAATTTAAGTGTTTATTAAGAAAATAAAGTTGTAGTGGGATTTATAGAAAGAGTGACTGCATGCAAAAATGCATGAAAACATTACATAGGTTGGTATCTACAGGAGACTTTATACAATTTAGTATGACCTAAAAGTGAGGCAGTGAGTGGGTAGATATGAGGATGGAAGGCAGTGGGGTATATTCTTGGTCATAGGAGGTCTGGAAACTCTTAGAAGGGAGTGCCCAGGATAAATAAGATGGTTATGAGCTTTTACACACAAGAATTTCACCATCTGAGATTTAAAACCTATAGGTAAGACAAAAAAATTTAATTCCCTGCTTTAAGTGTTATGGTAGAGATACACACAGAGTGATAAGGCAACATAGAGGACAGTAAACAACTGAAACAGAGAGGGACTGGAAAGGCTTTCTGGTGTGGATGACATGGTGACATTTAAACTGAGTCATAAGGATGAGGCACAGTAAGCTGGATGACCGGACAAGGCATTTATTCCAGACCAAAAAAAAAAAAAAAGTACACCAGACAGGGGGTAAAGAATAAGAAAAATATCATATTTCAAGGGGTCCTGTATAGGTACCACATATTGTCTGAAGTGGAGGCAGTGGTAAGAGATGAGGCTGGAAGAGAGGGAGGAGGACTCAGAAGATTATGAGTTTTCCTTTATGGCAATGCTGAAGATCGGGCAGACTACAGCATGCCACTGACAGAAATAAAATCAGGGGGAACCCCATCTGATTTGTCCTTAGGATGATCATTCTGCCTAAAGAGCGTGACCAGAGGGAAGAGGCTTGAAGTCAAGGAGGTGGGTCTGGAGACCTTGAGGACTTTGTAGGCAAGAGTACCTGGTGGTCCCCCTGAGACCTTCTAACTTACATGAACATGTCTTTCTCTTATCACGTTCAAAATTTTAAAGTGTTAGTTCCTCGTTCAGGTGAAACATGTACAATTACCTGGAGAATTTTCACGGGGGACAGGACATATGTATGTTAACGGACACCTAAGGTAAGAAATAGCGCACTCCATAAAAGGGTGCAGATCATTGCAGTGGGAAATCAAAGCAGACAGAGGAAACTTCTGTGTAGAGAATCAGAAATGATTCTATGACAGTGATGGCATTACAATAGAGGAGGCTATTAATATCATAAAATGTATGGCAGATTATTAGGTGTCAATTGATTAGTAAGCGTTTATTATATACAAAGTGCTTCAAGGGTATTATCTCTGTTAAGTGTTACAATGCTCCTACGTGTCGGGTACCATCATCATCTCCATTTCACAGATGAGGAAATAGAGCTCTAAGGGTAAGGGATTTGCCCAAGCTCACTCAACTCTTTTTTTTTTTTAATATGTTTTATTGATTTTTTTTACAGAGAGGAAGGGAGAGAGATAGAGAGTTAGAAACATCGATGAGAGAAAGATATGGATCAGCTGCCTCCTGCACACCCCATACTGGGGATGTGCCTGCAACCAAGGTACATGCCCTTGACCAGAATGGAACCTGGGAAGCTCCAGTCTGCAGGCTGACACTCTACCGACTGAGCCAAACAGGTTAGGGCTCAATCAACTCATAATGGAAAAATCAGGAATTCATCCTGGTGTGGAGGAAACAAATAACTAGAAAGAGGAGAGAGCAACATTACAGGGACTGAAATAGGGCATCCAGGGTAGATGTGGAGAAAATAGAATGGCTCATTTTGCCTGGAGCCATTGGCTAAAGAATGCTTAAAGTAGGCGGAGCCAGTTTGGCTCAGTGGATAGAGTGTAGGTCTTTAGACTGAAAGGTCCCAGGTTCTAATCCAGTCAAGGGCATGTACCTTGGTTGCAGGGGGTGTGCAAGAGGCCCCTGATCGATTGTTTCTCATTGATGTTTCTAACTCTCTATTCCTCTCCCTTCATCTCTGTAAAAAAAAAAATCAATAAAATATATATTTTTTAAAAAAAGAATGCTCAAATTAGCAAATTTTTCCAAACCATGTGGATAAACAAACCCCCAGAAATCTTCCATAATTTAGATGTTTCACTTAGCCTCATGCCATAAGTAAACTTTCAGTGAAGAATAGCCACCCATCCATTGCTTTGTTCCAGCTCTTTGAGGTGAGCCATCTTGAATAGTTTAGGACGATTATTTGATCACACATTTGCTAATTGATGAAAAATGTTAATAGTATCTTCAAAACCCCTTAGCCCCTGACTGCCAGTGGAACACGCACGGAACAGATGCCAAAGACAGCTTGCAAACTTCCAAGAGGCTTGGCAACCGCACCTGCTCTGAGTCCCTTACCTGCTGCATCCAGACTTGGCAACACCGGTAGCATTGAGCTTGCCAAGGGGCTCAGCTGGCATTTTGCAGGGACCCCTTAGAAATCCACCCAGTGCTTTGTGTTCCCTTAAAATTCCGGGATAAAAACAGAGACCCGGTTTATAGACCCGGAATGTAACAGCACAACTGGGAAAATAATTACTTCCAGGAAATGTTGTCTATTGGTATTTTACCACCGCGTTTCTAATCCACATTGAGCACAGGTCAAAAAGATTTTGTGTAAAATGATCACCTTCTTCTAACATGTCTGGCTGAACAGTTATTCTGATTTTTTTTTTAAGTGGGGAGGTTGGGATGTCCTGAGCAAAACCATGGCTACTAGGTCCTTAGCCATCTTTCTAGCCACAGCCCCCCTCCTCACCCAGCCCTCACAGTCATGATCTCTGCAGGTCCCTCACTTTGCTTGCTCCTCCACTCTGCCCTGCCAGTCCTCCACTTTTTTGCTTACCCTGTGTCCTCTGCTCTCCAATGTCTTCTCCAACTTGACCTCAGGCCGTTATGTAATTGTCCCCTCAACTGCACCTTTAATAAACACGTCGATTTTATTCCTCATTCTAAAGTCTGCCTTGCAGGCAACTTCAAAAGAGATGTCTCTTAGAACGCAAGCTAGCACTGGAACCTTGAGAATATTGGTGTTTTGTTTTGTTTTAAAAGAATAGTTTATAATTGACAGGTCACATCAAGAAACATACATGTGTTGATTGGCTGTGGTGGATCAGTGTTTGAGCATCAACCCATGAACCAGGAGGTCACGGTTCATTTTCCAGTCAGGGCATATACCAGGGTTGCAGGCTCAGTCTCCGGTGTGGGATATACAGGAGGCAGTTGAGCATTGAGTCTCTCTCATCATTGATGTTTCTATCTCTCTCTCTCCCCCTTCCTCCCTCACTAAAATCAATAGAAATATGTTTTTAAAAAGATGCATACATGTCTAGTTATCTCACTTACAGTGAGGGTACCATAATCAGTAGGTTCGGGTTATGATTGCCTGAAGATTCCACTATACAATTTTCATCTAATGGTTTCAACCATTGATGGATGATTGCCTAAATTAGTTCCTTGTTTTGAGGGTACCAACTAGTAGTTTTAAAATTCTATTTAACTTTTTTCATTTATTAGCTGAGGTCTTTCTACCAAAAGAAAACTCTTTAACAAAAGCTATTTGGTGACATCAAAATATAGTTCATACAGAAAAAGCCAGAAGGAATTGTTTCCTTTAAAATTATTATTTTTAGAGAAAGAAGTTGATGTTCTAGTAAATTTTAATGGTTCTCAATGAGTTTATTCCCTCCCTTGTACTTTCCCTCCCTAACTTCCTTTCTTCCTATAATTTTTCTAAATAATACAATGAATGCCAATATATCCGGTGTGTTTTAATAATCACTTGGATTTATTAGTTTTATTAATATTATTATTGCTACTACCATTGTTATTGCTACTATATGCTTAAATTTCTCACTTATGACACACTAGAGACATTTTATGCTTGTTTCTGGAATGTTTTAAAATGACCTGTGTGTGTGTGTGTGTGTGTGTGTGTGTGTGTGTGTGTGTGTTGTAATTTATCTTTATTGTTGAGAGTATTACAGATGTCTTCCATTTTCCTCCATTGTCCTCCACAAACTAGTTCCCACCCAACTCTAGGTTTTCAGCACATGGATTATGCATATATGCATGTAATATGTCCATGGATTATGCATATATGCATATAAGTTATTTGGTTAATCGCCACCCATCTCCCCCCTTCTCTCTGAGATCCATCAGCCCTGCCATGCTTCCATGCCTCTGGACCTAATTTGTTCTTCAGTTTATTTTGTTATTTAAATTCCACATGTAAGTGAGATCATGTGACACTTACCTTCCCCTGACTGCCTTATTTCACTTAGCGTGGTACTCTTCAGGCCCCTCCATCTGTCCTTTTTTTATTACCGCATCCCATAGTATAAATGGATCACAGCTTTTTATCCATTCATTTTCTGATGGGCATTTGGACTGCTTCCAGATCTTAGCTATTGTAAATTGCACCGCTATAAACATAGGTGTGCAAATATTCTTTCTGGTGGTGTTTTGGGATTAGGATACATTCTTAGAACTGTGATCACTGGGTCAAACAGCAGTTTGATTTTTAAATTGTTAAAAATATATATTTGTATTGATTTCAAAGAGGGAGGAAGGAAGAGAGAGAGAGAGAAAGAGAGAAAAATGGAGAAACCATCAACTATGAGACAGAATCATTGATTGGCTTCTTCCTGATGCCTGCCACAAACTGGGGATTGAAACTGCAACACAGGCATGGGCCATAGCTGGGAATCAAACTGTAATCTTCTGGTTCATAGGTTAACTCTCAACCACTGATCCATGGTAGCCAGGTCAATTTTTAATTTTTTGAGGAAACTCCATACTGTTTTCCAGAATGGCTGTACCAGGCTGCATTCCCACCAGCAGTGCACCAGGGTTCCCGTTTCTCCACATCCTCTGATTGTTTGTTGATTTATGGCAGGTGTGAGGTGATAGAATTTTGTACAAGAAGTCTCAGACTCATCTTGGATATTTTCTGCTTGAGACTAAAATCACTGGTTCTTTACAATGAATATATACAGAGAACACAATGTGCATATTAGCGGTTTTTATTGCTATTGGGTTGTCATGGCTGGTAGGCTTTTTCAGTAGGTAGAACTAGGAGGAACATATTTAAATACAACAAAATACAGGGACTCAGCAAAAATGAAAAATAAGGAGAAATAATTCATGGACACAGATAACTTTGTGGTGAATGTTGAAATAGTGGGGGATGGTGGAAGTGGAAGAGGGAGATAAATGAAAATGAAATAAAAACTGATTCTACATTAATAATTTCAAACTTAAGGTTAACATGATATTTTTATTTATAGTATTTGATTTGATATTTGTATTTATCTTTTGTATACTGATACCATTGACCCTATTTTTTGAATTTTTGTAGTGAATGTATAAATATGTATATATATACATATATATATACATATTTATATATATACATATATATACATACATATACATATAGTCTCAATATAATAGTAGCAATATTAATAGAAACAGTAAACTATTGAATGTTATTTAATTTTACTTAACAGACCTACTTATTCTTAGAATATATTCCACTATATATATATTCTAAAATCATTATAATTCAAAATCACTTTAAATAAATTTTCCTCTATAAATAAGTCACCATATTTATATTAGAGTCCTATTTTCAATTTTTAAATGTTGCTTTTTTTACGTCCCTATTTAATTTATTCTGTAATATGTAAAACGTGTATATTTCTAAATTCAGGGCTGCAACAAAGTATATTTGCATTCCTTCTTTGTCAGAATATTGTATTTTTAATCACTTCTTATTTTAGGTTGTACTAGAAAACTTTATGGACTATATATAATTACATGTTAATGAATGAGAAAATATGTCTTCTTAATCATCATATTCTAAGAACTTCCTGTAGTTAAGAATGAAAAAGAATGTTTTAATTTGTTGTTTAAACCATCCGGATATAGAAATGCATCATTTGTTGGATGCAATGAATGAAATCTTAAAACATACTTTTAAAAAATTGTGGTAAAAACATGTGAGATCTCCCCCCTTCAGTTTTTAAGAGCACTGTGCAGTATTGCTAACTATAAGCAGATCTCTATACAGCAGGACTCCAGGGCTTTTTCATCTTTCATGACTGAAACTCAGGCCCATTGAATAGCAGCTCCCCGTAGTATGAAACTTGTAGACAGTGATTTGTGTATGTTTTCTTCATCGTAAGCCCCTGGTAGCTCCATGCAATGTCAGCACCTGCTTCTTGATCAGCTGTTAGGAAGAGTTGTTTAGAATCTGTAATAAAATGTGCTCACAAAAATGAGTTATCACTAATACCAGTGGCCCGGTGCACAAAATGTGTGCACATTATAGGGGAATTAATAGAGGAAATATTTTAATTTTGCTATTTGCCCTTTCTCTATAATAGAAGGGTCAGAGATGAAAGAAAATTAGTAAAATGTATATGGAAATCTCCCTCCTGTTAGAGTTTGGGGTGTGCCACAGGACCTAGAATCAACTCCCTGCCCACCTGTGTGTGCCTCAAAATCACGTGAGACTGAGACCCAGCCAGCCCCACCCCCATCAAGCCCTACAGGGTGGGGAGGTATAGCTTCAGGTCCTCTGTCAAGCCCCACCAAGGTGGGGGGGGGCACAGCCTCAGGTCCCCTGGCCCTGGTGCAAGAGCATGAGGTTGTGACATCCATTTGCATATTACCTCTTTATTATACGATTATTGTTATATTTAGCTTTATGCCAAGTCTAAATAAAAATATAAAATGTAAATATTTAATATATTGTGTATAACAGAATTATATGGACATTAATACTAAAATAATTTATATTAATGGGTATTAATTTATAATAATTTATATTAAAGAATATTAATCAAAGCAAACTTGTACTGAGTGTAATAATGCGCCCTTCTCCAAGCAAGAGGCTTTTTATGCATTTACTTCTTTAACCTCACAATCACCTACCTGGGATAATTCAATATTATTATCCCCATTTTATAAATGAGGCCACTCTGCCTCCAGAAGCCTGAGAAACTAGTCAAAAGCCACCCCAGTGAAATTCAGAGAAATTAACCTCTTAGATCACAAAGTTAGTAACAGTCTGAATCTGGTTTCAGTCTGTCCTATTCCAAAGTCTGTGCTCTATCTATTCTATCATGTTTCTATTTGCCACAGAGAAAAGATTAAACATTAATAGCCACTTGCATTATTTATAATGTAGTGTGTAATGTGTGGATCAAATTAGAAAGGCTTTCGTGACCATTGCTGCCAATGAAAACTTTTCACTGACTTACTACTCAACAAATAAATTTGAGTATGTACTATACAATTGTTTCATTTTTTTAGAGATTAGCAAACAATTTATGGCCTAATCGGAAGATAGATTTTGAACAAATTTTCATTTAATGTCAGAGAATGACCCATGATCTGAAGAAAAATAGAGTAAGGGACTGGGAAAGACTGTAATGCAGGTGGCTGTTGTAGGAAACAGGGTTCTGGAAGGACTCTTTGAGAATGCAATATCTGAGCTGAGATCTGAATGAAACGAGGCACATAGTCTTTGGGGAAGGAAAAAGCGAGTATAAAGACATTGAAACGAGCTCAGTGTGCATCAGACAGACCCTAAGGTGACCCTGTGATTTCCCATGTCTCATGTCCATAACTGTGTAATCGCCACATGTAGAATGTGCATCGGACCTGTGACTAATGAATATGGCAAAGGTTGTGGGATGTCACTTTTTGGTTAAGTTACAGTTTGTGACAAAGTTATATGATAGATTTCATTCCCATATTTGTGCTGTTATATAAGACTGGAGCGAGAGACTGTTCCTTGCTGGTTTGGGAGGAGCAAGCTTCTGTATTGTGTCTGTCTATGGAGAGCCATTTACCAAAGGACTATAGGGTGCCTGTAAGAGCTGCGGATGTCCCAGAGCTGATTTCTGCCAATAACCACATGAGTTTGGAGGAAGATCTCAATGTCCGGGTGCGAACCTGATTTAAGCCTCAGGAGATCCTAAGCAGAGAACCTACATAAGCCTTGCCTGGACTCCTGATTCCAGAGATAATGTATGCGTGTTGTTTTAAGATGTTAAAATAGTGGTAGCTTGTTGCATAGTAATAGAAAAATCAACCAACACAGTGTGTTCTAGAGAGAGCAGCAATGAAAGATTTGCTGTTGAGAAAGTGCCGATGGGAAGAGCAGGAGGAAGGAGATGGCTAGGAATCAGATTAGGAGAGAACTACTAATCAAAGTGTGGTCTTCGAGCTACCCCCATCTCTGACCTACCAACCATCCATTCTATAAAATTAAAAGCAGGTGTTAGGAGACACTTATAGCAACTTGACATTGCATAGCATTTGAACAGTGATTGATAGACTCACCGCATTGAGCAGAATATGGTCAAGCACAGGTGTTGTTGAATTTAGCTGGTCAGTTCCATATTGTGGAGATATGAGGCTGACCTACAATGGACTGCTGAGGACTGGTCCTTCTCTATAAGTAGTGTTCAAAGTGCTGACTTGGAACCTTATAGATTATGATTTTTTTAAAAAAAGAATACCTTTTAATAGTTTTAGAAACTATTGGAGGTTTTGAGTAGAGGAGAGATGTGATATAATTTACTTTGTTGATTTAATTCTTCTCTTTCATATAACCGTTCTGGGAGGGACAATAAGGGAACTATGATACTCTGGAGGTAAAGAAGAAGGTACCTTGGACTATGGAAGTAGTAAGGAAGAGTTAAGATATGTTTGAACACAGACCTATAATACTAGTAAGTATTATTGCTAGACTAAATGTGGGATACGAGTGAAGGAGAGGGAAAAAGGACAGAAAAGTAAATTCAGTAACGATGTATATATAGAGATAGGGAAATCCTTTTTTCTCCATAATGTGTGTGCATAATATGGAAGTTGAGCAGAGAAATTTCCCATTTAGCATGCTTTGTAGAATTTAGTAGCTTTCTACCTCACTTCCTAGGCTGAAGATTGGGGTAGGTAAAATTGTAAAGAGAGTTTCCATATACCGCACACTCTGCATAATCTTTGAAACTAGAAATATTGGATCATAACCTACAGTGTTAATTTAAATATTGATAAGTCCATGCTGATATAAATAAATGATTGAACAAATAAATGGGGGAGAAGAAACAAATATATTCTGTGCATACATTTTTTAAATAACTTATATCAATGCTCTATATTTAAGGAGGCAGAAAATAATTCTCCACCCTACAGTGTGACTTACTTCCAAAGAGCACAGTATGGAAAGGGGTGTAGGAGAGTAACTTTACTGACAATAGCTATCTCAAGCAAGGTGGCCAAAATTAACCTCAATAGTAATTAATCTTATTGATAGTGTGTGCCCTTGATTGAATGCAATGAGAATGGGATTTTAGCTCTATGATCTTCTGCATATAATCACATTACCCCAGTCTAATGAGAAAAACATCAGCCAAATCCTGAGGGACATTGTACACAATAACTGACCAGTAATCCTCTAAACTGTAAAGTCATCACAAATATTAAAATTTGAGATGCTTCTCTAGCCAAAGGGAACCTTAGAAGGTTAAATGGAATGTGGTATACTGAATGGGATTTTGGGACAAAAAAAAAACAAGAAATCTGATTAAACCTAGAGTTTAGTTCATAACAATATACTAATTTGGTCCATTAATTATGACAAGTATACCATGCTTACAAAAGGTGTTAATAAATAAGGAACCTGAGTGTGAGGAATTGGGAACTCTCCATATTATCTTCACAATTCTTTAAACCTAAAATTGATCTTAAATAAAAAGCTTATTTAAGACCTAAGTCTAGAAGTCAGAGACAGAGAAGTCACAGATTCAAAGCACAAGCTATAGGTAATGTACCCTTTTAGACTTGAAAATGAAGGGCATGTTCAGCAAGGGATGAGGATGACCCCTAGGCATTGAGCGTAGCCCTGACTGACAGCCATCAAGAAACTAGGGACCTCAGTCTTACAACCACAAGGAACTGAATTCTAACAAGAAGGAACTTACAAGTGGATTTCACGCCCCAGAACCTCCAAATAAGAACTCAGTCTTGCCCAACACCTTGCTTTCAGCCTGATGACCATGAGTAGCACTGACGTATATAATTTTGAATTAATCAGTAGCTGTTGTCTCAGACTTCTACGTTTGTGGCCATTTGAGAGGCAGCAACAGAAAACCAAACAGAGGTAGAATAAGAAACAGACCCATTTTCTTTCTATACACACATTCCAACTAGACTTCTTGCCTTGGTGAATGTGAGAGAGGAAGCAGGTAAGCTTGATTTTGCTCATTTCTTATTCTTTTTGGGTAAGTTTTCTGATAAGAGGGCAAATTATGTTAGTTAGTTTGTTTGTTTGCCCTTGGTGTGGCAAGGGAGTGTCTACAGTTATGATGGTTAAATCATAATGAGAGAAAGGGAAAATTTGTAAATGACAGAAGTAACAAGACAAGTTTTTCTCCATACTTACTTTTTTTAGAGTGAAGTTGATATTTTGATCAGAATCTTTATGGCTGCTACTTTAATTCTTGATTGTTTCTAAATGAAGAGAGGACAAGCCAGAATTGTTTGTTGGGGTATTGTTCTGGGGAAGTAAAAAATAAAGGCAGAGAGAAAAAAGTCTTTAAAAATACTATTCTCATGATAACTATCAAAGAAAGTGGGCTCAGGACTGCGAACACCAGCCTGAAGCGTTTTCATTTAATTAAATAGAACCTTTTCCTTGAACAAGGGTGTGACATGTTGAGAGTGAGGTTTCAAACCAATTAGTTTTATAGCTATGCAGTCCAGAGGAGGGCGGGGGAATCAGGGATAGTGTGTGGAAACAATTATGCCTATGCAAATATTATATAAAATGACTTACCTTTGAGCTCCATATAAAAACTGATTTTGGCTCAAACTGGGACTTGCTTAATAGGCAAGAAGAAAGAATGGTACGAAACATAAACCTGACTCCTTAAAAGCTTGACATAGGCATATGCGCTTATGAAAGTTGAACTTTTGCCAAGTAGCTTATAAAAAAATAAAATGTCATCTCACTACTCTTAGCACTTGCAGCTGTATTTTTATTTCCATTCATGGGGAAATGATTTTAGAAGAACATTTCATAATAGTGAAATTTGGCAAAATACAATATCTAAGTGTCATTTGGAGGACTCAAGTTATTAAACATGGTGGTCACATAATCCTTCAAAAAGTTACATTTATCTTGAATATTTGGCTCTTCTCATCTGACCTGTGAAAGTTGGATTATTATACTGCACAATGGGAATTTTTGATTGCTCCAACGTAGCTCCATTGGTGAAATATTGGACTCTGACACTTAAAAGCTAATAAGGAAAATATTGCTCTTAAGTTGCTTTATTATAATAGTAGACCATTTTAGATGCCATTCCCGTCATGGATATTCCTCTAGGGCCACGGTCACTCAGATGTGCCACAGAATTACAAACACAGATCTAGTTGATACCGGCAGTCAGGTTCCAAATTTTAAGTTAGATCATGGAGGAGGGTGTCTGGCCAGGGAAGCCAAAACCCACTTCCAACCACATGATTATGCCTTCAGCTTCACGGCTTCCTCTGTATCCTACAGTGCAGTGCAATGCTGCATACACGGCTCCCTAGGGTACGCTTGGATCTTAGAGAATGCCTGATACTCTTTCACCACGATTACCGGGTTTCCAAAAACAGCAGCTGACTTTGACCTAACATGTAATCTGTAGACAATACAGGATAGTAGTTACAGGGGGTAAAATAATCCATTAGATGACGAGATTTTGAATCTTGCTTCTACCATGTAATACAGTGGTACCTCGAGATACTAGTGCCCTAACATACAAGATTTTTGAGATACGAGCCATCAAGCGAGCGATTTTTGCTTTGAAATACAAGCAACATTTGAGATACGAGTAATCGGGCGGATCGGCCGGCTGCACACGACCCACCAGTTTACCAGGACTCGAGCATCTCATAGTTTCCCACGCCTCAAGGTTATGGAAAGAATTAAACTTGTATCTCGAGGTACCACTGTATCTCTATGACATGAAAACAGATTAATTCGCTTCTTTAGGCCTTATCTATTGACTGGGGTAAGTAAACTGGAGCAACATCTACATTCTACTTCAACAACCTATTCTTGGGGATTTAACACATACCTGGAAAATTCTACATATTAGTCAGAAATCCCCAGGGAAATAGAACCAATAGGACATGTAGGTATAGAAAGAGGTTTAATATAAGGAATTGGGTCATGTGATTATGGAAGCTGACAAGGCGCAAGATCTGTAGAGATCCAAGAGAGCCAATGATTTATTTCTAGATGGAGTTTGAGCATCTGAGAACCAGGAGAGTCTTTGGTATAAGTTCCCGCACATAGGTCAGGAGGCTTATGACCCAGAAATAGCTGATGGTTCCATTTGAGTCCAAAAGCAGAATAAAATGCTGATGACTTGGTTCAAAGCCAGTGAGACAGGAAGAATTCTTTGTTTCTCAATCTTTTTGTTCTATTCAAGTCTCCATCTGATTAGATGAGACCCACCCACATTAGGGAGGGCAATCTGCTTTTACTCTATTGATTTAAATTTTAATCTCATCTAAAAATAACCTCACAGAAACATCCAGAATAATGCTGGACCAAATGTCTCAGTACCATGTGGCCAAGTTGACATAAAATTAATCATTACGGTCCATATCAAGTACACTGTCTGTTGCTGGGAACAGGCATAAAAAAGATGATCATTATTTTTCATTTAGGTATTAAAGGTACCATGCATTTTATTTTGAGTATTTTGTAAGTGAATAATCATGCTCACATTCTGTACTTGAGAAATACAGATGTTTTCATTGGATAGATAGTTTTTCAAAAATTACACAGCTACTATGTTATAAAGCTAGGATTGAGGATTAAGAATTTTCTAACTAAAAAAAATCCTGTTTTTACAATTAAATTGCATCTCCTATTTTTTAAAAAATAAAGAACAAACTGAGAAGGCAAAAACTAGAGCCCACAGAACTTCTTCTACGTCTTATATGTTCCAGTGCAATTTTCTGCCAGTGCATGCGTTTATATATAACCATGTGTGAAACATCTAGGCCTTTTTTTTTCTGAGAAGTTGAGTAGGTGGCACGTATTTCAACAGCTCATCTTCACCAAATGAGAGCTATCATATATAGTTAAAGATGATGTCAGCCTTCCTAAATATAATTTTCAACCGGGCGCAGAAAAATATAAACTGCAGCACTGGAATAATCAACATATAAATAGCTCCCACATCTCTGCCATGCTCATTTGGATGATACTGTGGATGAGGGCTATCAAAGGGGGCCTTCTGTTGCCATGATTTCTGCTCCCCAATGAGCAGCTGGGAATGATGACAGTTTTAGTTAAAGCCAGTTTGGAAAGAGTTTTACTCCACGGAGATAAGCTAAAAGCTCAAAATAAAGCAATCCAAGGCTGCCAACGTTTGCCTGGTTTGAAGTTGAAAAGGTGATATGAAATGCCTGATTTTCACACAAGTTTAGAGAGAATACACACAGCTTTCCGTTGCTCTTTGCTGACAACCTGAAACTCTAGTTGTATAGGTTTTTATTGATTTCTAGAGAGAGGAGAAGGGAGAGGGATAGAGAGAGAAAAGCATCTATGACAGTGGTTCTCAACCTGTCGGTTGCGACCCCTTTGGGGATCGAACGACCCTTTCACAGGGGTCACCTAAGACCATTGGAAAATGCAGATATTTGCATCAGGATGCATAACAGTAGCAAAATTTCATGGTTGGGGGTCACCACCACATGAGGAACTGTATGCAAGGTCTTGGCCTTAGAAAGGTTGAGAACCACTGATCTATGAGAAAGAAACATCATCATTGGCTGCCTCCTGCACTCCCCCTATTGGGGACTGAGCCTGAAACCCAGGCATGTACCCTGACTGAGAACCAATGACCTCTTGGTTCCTGGGTCAACACTCAAATGCAGAGCCATTCCAGCTGGGCACATCTAGTTTTGTGTTTTTTGTTTTGTTTTTGTTTTTGTTTGTTTGCTAGTTTATTTGTTTTATTGTTGTTGGCATTTCCTCCACGTGTCAGGTCTGATAATGAAGTTAAGCAGCCTGAGCCCCAGTCAGATAGCTCCCCTCTCTGTACGGAGCACCAAACAATCTGACCCTCAGAAGAAGTACATATGCCTGTCTCACCATCAAAAACACATAGGCTTCCTTTTGAAGACATGGGAAGATTCTAGTACATACCGGACTCAGCTGTAGAAGGACAGGACTCTGGGGGAATTGTTGCTTTTACGATATTGCTAATTCCTGCTAAAGATGGGTAGGCGTTTACATGGCAGAAATTCGCCAACAGGGTAGTTTCTGGCCCTGAGATGGAACTTCTTTGTGTTTGTTTTGGCAGCACAGTGTGTGATATATATATATGTGCACAAAAATCCAAGCACTTGGGTGGGGGGCTATCCCTCACCGAGGCCTGCACCCTCCTATAGTCCAGGACCCTGGCAGGGGGTGGGGGATGTCTGCCTGCCAGCTTAGGCCCGATCCCCTGAGGAGTCAGACATCCCTCCGGCGGCCTGGGAGCCCTCGGGGGATGTCCTTAGATGGCAGTCGGACATCCTTAGCATTGTGGAGGAGGTGGGACAGCCTTAGCATTGTGGAGGAGGTGGGAGAGGCACCTGCTACCACCACTGCACTGGAAGCTGGCACCCAGCTTGTGGCTGAGTGGGGCTCCCCCTGTGGGAGCACACTGACCCCCAGGGGACAGCTCCTGTGTTGAGCATCTGCCCCTTGGTGGTCAGTGGGCATCATAGTGACCAGTCTTTCCCAGTCTTTTCAACGTTAGGGTCAATTTGCATATTACCCTTTTATTATAATATATATATATTCCCTTAATGTCAATAACTTGTATGGGGCTGGTGTTTTATATTGCCATGTTATTGCAGGCTAGAAGATATCCCTCTTCTATCTTATATCCAGTTAGGCTTATACCATTATGTTGCCTGCCTGGCTCCTTCAGGCATTTGAGTTTGGATCTCTTTTACATGAAACTTTTGCTATTGAACAACATCACAGATGATGTGTTTATTAATCAAAGACTATGGAAATGAAGTGATTTTGATGTAAAACTTCTTATTTAATCATGGAAGGCATAAATATGGGTGCTATGGATGAAGGAGCCTCCTAGGAATAGCAAATATGTGAGGATCATCTCGGTGGGATGAATTACACTTCTTCAGTTGTTCCAATTTGTTAGTAAGTTTCATAGAATATAGAATACCAAGTTTTCTAAGTCAACCTTTCTTTGCCTTGGTCTTGAACTCTACCTTTAGATGAATTATTTTTTTCCCTTGTGGTAGATTTTCTCCCTCTTCCTTGTCCCCTCCCAAAAAACAACACAAACACACATAATAATTCCTTTTGTCACCATATGCACATCTATTTGAAATGCAACTTTGCCATTTCTCCTATCATGACTTGGTTCTATTTCTCTACCTCTTACATCTTGGCATCGCTATGTGATTCACTTTGGCCAGTAGGTCATTAGAAAGTTTAACACATGCAGTTACATGGAGGAGAGCTAAGGGTTCTGACCACAAGCTAAGGAGGACTAGATATATGAGTGAAGCTATTAAAGACCACCTAGTACGAACTATTAGTTCACTGCAGAGAGCAGTTGAATTTTTACACCGACAACTTTCTGAGCTGTAAGAGGTGCTTGTTGTGTTGAGCCATTCATTTTTTGGAGTGGTTTGCTACACAGCAAAAGTTAATTGGCCCAAACAAAATAGTATTAATAATATATATCTTATAGTTTTACTATGAGAATTATAAATAACATGTACTACTACAGGACCAAAAAAAAATGTTTCCCAAAAATGAGATCTGCATTATTTGCTGTTATCAATCTGAGCCCATTAATATTAATACCAGTTGAGATAAGTTTTCTTGATTCTGATGAGTTAGTTTTAGTGTTGCTCAAAATGATGGTAGAGTCCCTCACGCTCCATTGATAAGTTCACTTATATCATAGAAGCTTAGAGGAAATGTCAAAAACTCAAGCCCTATCCCTCTGGAAATAAAATTAATAATAAATGACAGAGTTAAACAGCAGTGGTTCTCATCAAGTCAGATACTGAAACTCAATTTTTAGCGTTCAAGTTCAGTAAATTAACTTATCATAGTTGAAGAAAACTTTGTAGAGAACCTATTTTATTCAAGTTATGTATCTTTGTTGCTGTGCAAAAGGTGAATGAATGGGCATAGTTCTTACCTACCAAGTGTGAGAAGTTACTGGATCATGGTTATGGAAATGTAGCTATCTCATAAATACAAATTAAATATCCTCCATCAGGGTAATAAAACAAGAGTGGAGATTAACACTAAGATAAGAGATCATACTATAGTGAAGACAGAATTGAGTGGGTTTTTTGAGTATGTTAAGCAAAAGTCTTTATGGTTCATTTTCTTAAAAGTATCTAAATCAAACTAGCTGGAGAGCATTATGCTAAGTGAAATAAGCCAGTCATTCATATATATATATATATATATATATATATATATATATATATATATATATCACATGATCTCACTTATTTGTGGAATACAATGGACATCATAAACTGATGAACAAAAATAGATACAAAGAAGTATCGAACAGATTGTCAAACTTCAGCAGGAAGGCAGGGGAGGGCAGGGAAGGGGGTAAGAGATCAACCAAAGGACCTGAATGCATGCACATAAGCATAACCAATGGACACAGATACTCGGGGGTGAGGACATGTGCTGGGAGTGGGGAGGTTAATGGGAAACAAAGAAAACATATGCACTACTATTTATAATACTTTAAACAAATAAAGGAAGAAACATAGAACAAAATCAGTGCTTTGCATGCCTACAAAATCTAGGATAGATTTGATTTGAAAATGTAGCCTGGTCCACAGCCTCAGGGGTACTATCAGGATTCCCTCCCTATCTCTCAGCTCTCTTCTCTGTTTGTTGGCCTCATGCATTCTCAGGCAGAAAGGTTCCCAGCAATGTACTGAACCCCAAGTTTCTAAAAAGAGGAGTTCTTTCTTAACAATTCAAATAAAAGAGCTGGATCTGACTCTTTAGCCTAAATGTGATCATACATTCACCCATGACTTGGTCACTGAAATGAGATTGGGTCAGGTAAGAGTGGGGCGGATGAGCTTACCGGAAGAGGAAAAATGGGCAAATATCCACTGGGGCACAGTAGGATATTTACTTTCAAGCAGCAATTTGGTGGCAGAGTTAGGCAAGGGAGCCTGTAGGTACGTGTTTCACTCCAATAGTTTGAACATTTCAATGATAAATTTGTATTTCTTCATTGTTCTTCTTCCTATCTGACCTCATTCAAGAAGCTGAGGCAGACAGTTGATGTGTTCGGTTTTGTTTCTGAGAGGAAGCAGCAGATTTGAAGGACTATTGTTTGTGTTGTTAATCCTGTGCCTTCTATTTCAATAGTGCGTTTCCCCAAAGGAAAATACCTGACAATCCCTGGAGTCTTAGCAGCTCCGTGGTTACACCTACTCAATTATGGATTTGGCTCACTTGCAGAATGAAGTAATCAAGTGACTCCTGGTGCAGACTGGCTTGAAGTAGAACAAATATGAGTGAACTCATCCCGCCATGTGCCCAAGGGGGAAACAAATTATCTTGTTACTTTTATTGCTAATGCGGAAAGAGCCCGAATTTGGATGGTGCTACTTTATTCTATTCTACAACAGGGATACAAGTTGGGACTACAGTGGTACCTCGAGATACAAATTTATTTTTTTCTGTAACCTTAAGGCTGGGGAAACTATGAGATGCTTGAGTCCTGATAAACTGGTGGGTCATGTGCAGCCGGCCGATCTGCACAATTACTCGTATCTCAAATGTTGCTCATATTTCTAAGCAAAAATCGCTCGCTTGTATCTCAAAAATCTCGTATGTTAGGGCACTTGTATCTTGAGGTACCACTGTATAAACAATGAAGGTGAAGCAGAATTCATAAGGTAAAAACTAGACATGACTCTCGACAAGACTACAAACCTAAACAGAAAACACAAGTAGACGAGAAGCCAGAGAGGACCCAGAAATAAACAGTCGGTTGCCCAGGAGCTAGGGCGAGGTTGTAGTGGTTCTCAACCTTCCTAATGCCGTGACCCTTTAAGACAGCTCTTCATGTTTTGGTGACCCCCACCCATAAAATTATTTTCATTGCTACTTCATCACTGTAATTTTGCTACTGTTAATGAATCGTAATGTAAATATCTGTGTTTTCTGATGGTCTCAAGCGACCCCTGTCAAAGGATCATTCGACCCCTAAATGTGTCGCGACCCACAGGTTGAGAACCACTGGTTTAGAGGATTACGTAGAATGGAGGGCAGAAGACCTCACCATTGAGTATTTCCAAATTAGGGTATTTGGGGCGCAGGCAAACACATGTTTTGTGGTTGTTTTTGTTCTGGTGCCAAGCTCACCGGTTGATCAGACTGTGACATGGGGACAGATGAGCTGAATTAGAGATGGATGAACAGCAGAGATGGAATATTGCAGAAAGAGTCCACTTTCACTGCCCTTGATTCCTTTCTTCACATCAGACTCGCACACACCCTTTCCTCTGGTTAATATTCATTTGCTTATTCTTCAAAACTCAAAAGAGATATCACATTCTCAAAGAAAGCTTCTATGGCTAACCCCATCTAATGATGAGTTCTATGGCATCTTCCCAGGATATTATTTACTCATTTTATTTTATTTTTTTAATATATTTTATTGATTTTTTACAAAGAGGAAGGGAGAGGGATAGAGAGTTAGAAACATCGGTGAGAGAGAGACATCGATCAGCCACCTCCTGCACGCCCCCTACTGAGGACGTGCCTGCAACCAGGATACATGCCCTTGACCAGAATCGAACCTGGGACCTTTAGGTCCACAGGCTGACGCTCTATCCACTGATCCAAACCGGTTTCAGCTCATTTTATTTTACTTACCTGTTCATCTTTCTGCTTCCAGAAGCCAGGGACCACAAGTCAATCACCATAAAATCCCCAGGATCTAGAATAGTGCTCATTCAACATTGTGGTTTTTTTTTGTTTTTTATTTTTTAATAAATTACCAAGTTTAAGTTGAGTTCACCTCAAGCAGTGATACCATTTCTGTAATGACTGAATAAAAGCACAATGCCATTCTTTTCCAAGCTTTCCAAGATGCTATATTCTTTGTATCTTTGGCAAATATTCCAATATATTTTATAGGTGAATTTATATTATTTATTGGAGACTTAAAAAAAGAAAATTAGTGGCTAATGCAAAAGATGTATCAACATTTAAATACATCCTTTTATATTTGGTAGTTCTACTCTAGATCAGAAGGTAAAATAATTTTCCAGATGTGATTTTATTCTTATTTACAAACAAATTTTTGAAAAGTTAGTCTTCTATGACATTAAATAAATTACCTCACCCCATATAAGAGGATCTCTTCCTGCTTTATATTTCCATGAATCACATGATCATGATTCTTCTCACATACATAAATGAAAAAATTATATATATAATATATGTGTGTGTGTGTGTGTGTGTGTGTGTTAAAATTAAACATTATATAACATTGCAAAATTTGTTCCTTAATCACACTAGAGCTCTCCAAATAAATATCTAAGATAAACACTCCTTCTTACTATTGCAGTGATTCACAGGTGAGAAAATTTGTCTGTGCATGAATATCTTGAGTATTTGATCCTATTTATTCTGAGTTAGTTGATGATAGGTTGAGACCAGGAATTTGAATTTTTAATACCCATTCTAGGTGATATTGATTCAGGTTGTCTGTCACAGACCATACCTTGAGAACCACTTCATTTCCTTTATTCTTATTCTTCTATATATTTCTCTCTTATTCTCTCCTATCCTTCAAGTCTGTCAAACATTGTGAATGCAATAACTGGGACTTAAATAACACTCAAGATATATTGATGAGAAAGAAAGAATGGAGGAGTTAGAGCATTAATAAATTTAAGAATAAAATTGATGAATGAACAAACATATCGACGTCTCTGGGAGGAGAACTTACGTTTGTTTTTCTATGACTCCACTTATTTAAGGACTGTCCAGCCTCAGGTACAGGCCAGCTTGTTGAAGACAAACCCCAACAGAAGCTTTTATGAATAAGTGAAGAGGGAAGAAGGCATAGTCAGAAAACAGGCAGGAGAGGAGCCCACAGGAGGTTATTAGCAGAGGCTGATGTCCTAACTCATAACCAGAAATAGCCGCCATTCGGAATGAACCCGTGGGAGACAGCTGGTTTTTTGCCTCAACCAATTTAGTTTAGAGTTAGGAAACTAACTGGCCATAAAAGCATCTATTTTCTGGGTTGTACCGGTTCAGTGCAAATGGTGAGGCTAGTTGGGTGAGCTTCTTGTTAACTGGAGGGACCTGGAATCATGGCATGGAAACAGAACACAGTAATAATACTAATAATGAGTGTACAACTAAGTTGGTCTTAAAAATGTTGGCATTGAAACAAAGAGAAGTTAATACCTATATTGAACAGATGTTATGGCATACAAACGTGGTGATCCTCCGTTTGTACTTACAAATGATACTTCTGGCTGAGCTCTGCCTTGAGAGTGTGGGTGTGACTAGAAACTTCTATGGTTCTACCCCCAAGCGGTCTTAGACTCATTTTCACGGGTTGTTCCTGGCTGTGTGGCAGTGCCTAATAGGACTTGATCCAAGAGAATACGTACCTGCTCTCTCTCCTGCTGAGAAATACCTGCTTTCTCTCCCGCTGTCACTAAGTTTCATCTTCAGCCTGGCTCTCTCAGCCAGTGAGAAGTTGTGGGGGTTAGAAGTGGCCTTTAGATTTTCCTGCCATTGTTGAAGCCATTAGTTTCTTTGCTGCTGACCTTGGAGATTAGCATTTATCCTCTTTTTGACACGATTTCTGTCCATTAATCCTTCCTCCAAGGTGATATATTGAGATCTTTTGAAGAAAACTAAACACTCCTTCACTGTCATTATCATTCTGTCTGGAAACGTCATGGGTATCTTTGATCCTCTTTTTGCCACATTCTCCTTGAGCAAGATTTGACTCTTAAGGTTATTTCCTTCATTCCAATCCCATGATTTCCACTTTAGTGCTAACCTGTATTGCCCTATTTCTTAATATTAAACAATTATACAGTGGTACCTCGAGATACAAGTTTAATTTGCTCCGTAACCTTGAGGTGTGGGAAACTATGAGACACTCGAGTCGCGGTAAACTGGTGGGTCGTATGCAGCGGCCGATCCGCACGATTACTCATATCTCAAATGTTGCTTGTATTTCAAAGCAAAAATCGCTCGCTCAACGGCTCGTATCTCAAAAACCTCGTATGTTAGGGCACTCATATCTCTAGGTACCACTGTGGTAACTTCCTAGTTGGTTTGCTTGGCTTCTTCCCATTTTCCCCCCATTGCTCTCCTCCACGGGGTTTCCACCTCATCCCAGGCCTTTACCACGCTATTTTGTCTATGTCCATAGGTTATACATATATGCATGCACATTATCTGGTTCATTTCCTCCTATCTCCTCCTCTTTCCTTCTGAGATCCATCAGTCTATGTTTTGATGCCTCCGAATCTATTTTGTTTGTTGTTTTATTTTGTTCACTAGATTCCATATATACGTGAGATCATGTGATACTTGTCTATGGAACTATAAAAAAGAAGGAAATCTTGTTCTTTGAGACAGTATGGAGGGACCTAGAGAGTATTATGCTAAGTGAAATAAATAAGCCAGTCAGAGAAAGACAAGTATTACACTTTTTAAAATATCATTTTTCTCTTGGTGATACCATCTTTGGAAATGTCCAGGTGAATTCTGCCTGGCTTCACTGACTTCGAGCAACATTTACCAAGTATCCATCACATTCTGGGACACTGAGAGATATGCAGATGGCTTATGGAGCCACCAGAAGAAGCAGACTCATAGAGATGGTTAATGTGCAGTGAGAAAATATAAGGCAGGGATTGACCCTGAGATTTGTGAAAGGCTTACAGCAGAAGAGACAATAAGATGTGTCTGAAAGAATGAACATGAGCTAGCACAGTGAAGAGAATGAGACATTTGAGCAATGGGTACAGGATGAACAAAGACATGGAGGAGAGTAGACAAAATTCAAGAACTAGCTTGAGGCTGAAATAGATATTTCAGTGCTGGGCAGGGATATGTAAGACATATACCCAGAAAGGGTCAAATCATTTCTGGCTTTATGTTGTCTGTCAGGCTAAAGAGGATGACTTCAGCATAGCCTAAAGCTAGCCCTATGAAGCAGTTCTCAACTTCCATCCACAAGTAGGAAATGGCAAAGGGGTGATATGGTGATATTTATTCATGTGAAGATTGTATGTAAATTCATAAGATAAACATGACTTTTTTAAGATAATAATGTATATGATTTTTACATTTCACTAAATATATATAAGTGGTATGTATAATAAAATCCATTCAAATTTCTTTTAAAAAATAGACTTTTAGTAGGCTAAATTAAGTTAAATCCCATTATCTTATTATCATTTACTTTCTATGATCTTAAGAATATATAAGAAAAGGCTGAGAACTATTAGAACCAATGGTTCCATACAAAATACCACTCTATCCAGGTTACTCTGTCTGGAGGGAATGAGCCTAATGTAGGTACATGAGTAGGATTCAGAATTTTCTTGATTCCATAGCAGTGCAAGTTATGCACATTTTTAAATTAAATTAAATTAAAACGAATATGCACATTTTTCTGGTTGCAAGGTTTATTAGAGCCATTACATCTTTAAATAGTGATAAGTAAAATGAAAGAATAGACTGATAATCTATATATATAACAGCCTACATGACTGGCTGACCAGCCGACTATTTAACCACCAGAGGGCAGACGCTCAACACAGGAACTATTGAGCGGGGGTGACTTGGCAGCTGCGGTTTTCAGGTGATGCATCATGAACCAGAGAGCAGGGAGCCCTATCCCGGGGTGCATCACCCAAGAAGTGCCCTCTCGCAATCTGGGACCCTTCGGTGGATGTTGGGAGAACTGGTTTGGGTCTGATCCCTGCAGACCAGACCGGGGGACCTCACCAGTGCACAAATCTGTGCAACAGGCCTCCAGTAATTAGATATAAAAAAAGATAAATGATAAAACATGGATGGATAGCTAGAAAAAGGGTGGAGGGAAGGAGTAAGGGGGAAGTTCAGAAATATGGTGCCAACTTGTGGTATTTGTTCTTTTTCATGTGCCTTTGCATAATCCTTTTACTCTTAAAATGTCCTACTACAGTTTCTTTTTGGATGAAAAAAAGAAAAAAAAAAACTAAATTCTTCTACGTCTCTAAGTTTCTCAGAGAACAGGAAATAATTTCTCTGGGAATTTTAATGTTTATTTTAGGCATCACTAATTTGTTTCTTTGCACAGGCAGCCTTAATTATGGTTATATTTTCATTCATCCGTAACACATCCCTCCAGACCCAAGTTGAAAGACCATTGAAAGCAGAAATTCTCTCTTACCCTTGAAAGCCCAAACACAGCTTACCTCTGGATCTTGCCAGATGTAGTGACTAGTGGATTAATGTGTAAATCATGAACTCTTTTCACTTTAGTTCAACAATCTGCATAAACTTTGCTAGACCGGTGCTATAAGATGGCTAGAGTACACTTTTAGATCTTGAGGTGCTTGTTGGTTTCATTTAAGAACACCTTTTAATAGATCCCAGAATTTTACTTTGACATTCCCACTATGTTAAATTCTCCAGAAATTCTCTTTTATTTTTCCTCATGGAAGGGAGGGGAAAGGTGGAGGCGAGGTGTCATGGTTTCTTCAAGAGAAAGGCATATACAGAAATATCCATAGCATAGTGAAATTGTTAATGTTTAGCAATAAATCATAAAATATCTATATATTTCAAAGTTATTAAATTATGCCTTCCTAATATCTTAAAATGAAATTCTAACTTTTAAGTATACAATATAATGGGCCCACCACTGTGGTCTTTTTAATTATATTACTAATGTAGTTCAGACTGAACTATTGAAGATGTGCAAGTAAATATAATAGATATGGATTCTTATTCATTAATAACTAACATCTGTATTATAAAGCTTGCAAAAGCAGTAGATTCTGTATATTTTGTATAATCATAACATACATTGAAGAAGAGATAACTGAGCTTGTATTGTTGCCTAAAATTTTTTAAGGATGCTGTATTATAATGATTTACAATTGTACTTTTCTTGTTTAATGTTCAAAACACACTCATATCAATTTTATGTTATTTGTAAGAATACTTATACCTAGCAAAAATGCTATTTGAGCCGAGACCGGTTTGGCTCAGTGGATAGAGCGTCGGCTTGTGGACTGAAAGGTCCCAGGTTTGATTCTGGTTGGGGGCATGTACCTTGCTTGCGGGCACATCTCCACTGTGGGGCGTGCAGGAGGCGGCTGATCAATGTCTCTCTCTCATCGATGTTTCTGACTTTCTGTCTCTCTCCTTTCCTCTCTGTAAAAAATCAATAAAATATATTTTAAAAAATGTTATTTGATGAGTAGGATAAGGGTTATTTTGACTGGCCGATGCTGATATTAATAAATCTATAATAATAAAAGCATAATATGCAAATTAACCAAATGATTGAACATCAGAACAACCGCCCAGATGACCGTCCGTATGACCATGCTATGACACGCACTGGCGCCAGGCCAGGCAAAGCAGGTTTGATACAATCGGTTTGGGGGCCTCATAATTGCCCCAAGATTGCTCTGGAGAGGTGGGGGGCAGGACACCCTCTGTGGAGTGATTGCTGGGGGGGTTCCATGATCGGTTACCCCAAAGAGGAAGGTCTAGGCCACCCTCTGCACAGCGATTAGTCATGGAGCCCCAGCTAGGTGGGTGGGACCTTCCTGTGCTGGGCAATTGATCACCCCAAAGAGGGAGGCCGAGGCTACCTGGCTGGTGGCACTGTGGTGAGTGGGCAGGGCCTCCCTCTGTGGGGCAATAGATCTGGGGGCCTCGTGATCGATCGCCCCCCAGAGGAAGGCCCAGACCACCAGCCGGTAACACTGTGGCAGGTGTGTGGGGCTGGCCAGCGATGACCGGGCAGAGGGAGGTCCAGGCCAGCCAAGTGATCTCACCCAGCTTGTCATCCACAGAGTGAGGCAACCAGTGTGGGGGAGGATTGGGGGGGCAGCACCCCACAGATGGCAAGCAGTGACAGCGGTGGTACGGGGGGAAGGACAGCTACAGGCAGTTAGGGGAAGGAAAGCCCCTATAGGCCCTGATCGCCAGCCAGGCCTCGGGATCCTACCCAAGGGTCTCAGATTGTAAGAGGGTGCAGGGAAGGATGAAGGACCACCGTCTTCCCTCCCCCTGTGCATGAATTCCATGCACTGAGCCTCTAGTAAGGATATAAAGTAGCTGAGAATAAGAATAATATACAAAGAATGATACTGGACGAAGAAGTGGGTTTGTATGCCTTGGGAATCTACTTTCAAAGATCACTAAAGTTACCCAGCATCCCTATCTATAATTCTGCTGAATCTGAACTGGACCATGTGACCATTGTCAACCAATCCGACTGAACCAAGACATTCACTTATCACTACCAGCTAACTTGAGTAGCTGAGTTGGGTCATGAAGTTCTTTCTATCACACATTTCAGAAATTTAAAGTCAGAACACTAAGAGACAATAAGTAAGTCTGAGTAGTTCTGAAGAATCAGCTTACAGCCATGTGCACAGTTATGACACATACTGATCAAAAGTCCATGTAAACAGAACTACGGAAACATCAAGGTGGCCTCTGAGAGAGGAAAGCAAGCGCAGCCTTCGCTGATTGAATCCTCAAGCTTTATCTCCCTCTGTTTTCTCACTCTGGCCGGGCAGTTTCTTACTGCACTGGCTGTTGCAGCCAAACACTCACTCCCTTGGCCTCCTCTGTTGCTGGAAAGTGGGCACGTGGCCCAATTATAGCCAACAAGCCCCGAGAGAAGATATGGAAGATTCTGGAAAATTTTCATTCTCCTCTATGGGAGATATAAGAAAAGAGACTGCTGTGCTTGTGTGGTGTTAGGTAAAGACATCATGACTAGAACTAGAGCTACCATCTTGTACCCATGAATTGACAAACCACAGGACCACAGACTCCACACGGAAGTTGGTGACATGATTTTGTTAAGTTTTAAAATTATCTATCTACTACTGAGGTATCTTTAGATTTCTTGATATGTATGATAAAATATACTCTTGTTTAATTCATAGCACTTAGACATACAATATCTTAATAGTGATGAGCTTCTTAGTTCATCAGTCATCTTCTGTGCTCACTTTTAAATCTCAAGTCAATTGGTC
Source organism: Lasiurus borealis (assembly GCA_004026805.1). Lineage (NCBI taxonomy): Eukaryota > Metazoa > Chordata > Mammalia > Chiroptera > Vespertilionidae > Lasiurus > Lasiurus borealis. The sequence continues at coordinate 30,015 of PVJN01006681.1, read as the reverse complement.
TCCATGTAGCTCAACAGAACCTAACATATGTTTTCTGTGATTTTTTTCCCTTGCATTCTGGCAAAACCAGCCTCAAAGCAAAACAAAACTTCTTCATATATGTTTCTATTTCTCACAAACAGCATTGTCCTTGACTTAAGCTCCAGTGATATATTTCTGAAGTCCAGAGCTTAGAATGACCTCTGAGCAGAGTCCGTTTGTGAGGCGAGTACAACCTGCATGCAGGTTACCCATGTGGCCTTCTCTGGCACCTTCCACACGCTAATCCAAAAACAGTTGGAAAACAGAGATGTCATTCGTGGACGAGACTATTCAATGCTACCTAAGAAATGCTCTCATAACCATTTTTTCAGAATAACTTCAATGCACGTGGTGGCATGATTTAACCTCCCATAAAACTGCAGCATAATACCCAGCGAAAAAGACTCCCAGCGTTCAAAGAAGGAGATCAGAATGAACTTGAATATATTCAATAACTATTTGAACTTTTTTTTTTGCAGGGAAGTCATTTAATACTTATCCATGTAGATCCCCTTTAAAGGAAGCGTATCTCCCCAAAGCCTCTCTATTATGAAGCGACAGTCTCCAGATTGCCAACTCCATTGTCCGCGGAGCCCAGCCAGCCTGGAAAACCTGCCAGCTAAGCGAGTTCTCACAGGCCTGGGGAGAGATTAGGCACTGTGGCGCGCACTTCCTTCCAAAGACGCGGGGGCTTCTCCCGCTTCACTGCTGCTGTGAGGTTGACAATCCTGGAAATGCAGTTTGAAGCGGGGAGTTTTCAAAGTGACAGGCTTAAAAAATACAATTCACCTCTTGCCCTTCCCCTCCCAGCTGCGGGAGAGCAGGCCTCCTTAGCACTCGGCGTTGTGACTCTGAATATGCACAGATATCTTAAATAAATAGGGAAAAGCCCTCCCGGGCCACAGGTTCCCGGTTGTAGCTTCTAGTGTAAATTCCTCCCTTTTAAATGCAGATGACATGTGAGAGCGGTTATGATTGAAACAGAAAACATCTCCCCTGTCACCTAGCTAGCTCTCCGCGCTGATCTTATTTTTCTGATCAATTCAGAGAAATCATTAATAGAAGCCTGGAATTGGCTCCGGAATTTGCTCTTACCTAAGCTGTTGCTAACTCAGAGAGGAAATCAAGTGGAATAAAATTACATGGGAAAGAAAATCTGTCTTGATTGTGTCTGAAGTTCGTGGCCAGAAAGCGGTGGGCAGCTCAGCATAATGGAAAAGACAGCAGATATGAGTTCTGGTTTTGCCTCTGAAACTAAGCATTTTTCTGACGTTTGTCACTTAAATAAATTATGTTTCCTTATATGTAAAATCTATAGGTTAGATTCCATAATCTCTAATAACTTGAAATTTTGAGTTTTGTTTCTTTTTTTAAAATATTTTATTGATTTTTTTACAGAGAGGAAGAGAGAGACAGAAAGTCAGAAACATCGATGAGAGAGAGACATCGATCAGCAGCCTCCTGCACGCCCCACAGTGGAGATGTGCCCGCAAGCAAGGTACATGCCCCCAACTGGAATCGAACCTGGGACCTTCCAGTCCGCAAGCCGACGCTCTATCCACTGAGCCAAACCGGTCTCGGCTGAGTTTTGTTTCTTGATAAATTATAATTAAATCATTCTGAGGGACAGGATAAAAAAATGTGGACTCGCAAAACCTAGGATTGAAACCCATTTCCCAATCCCTCAGCTGTATATCTCTGGATACACAGGTTAAACTGCTCAGAACCTCAATTTCCCCATCTGTAAAATGAAAAGAAAGGATCATATCAATATCTCAATTGTGTTAGAAAGATGCAAGGACATAATATATGGAATTATATTTATTGATTACCAAAGTGCTTTATAACAAGCTTTCTATCCCTATACCCAGCATCATGAGTAGCCTTTAAGAAAAAGCACATGAAATATAATTAGTTTTAAAGAAAAAAAGATAAAATATAATTATTAATTCCTGAGAAACAAACATCTGCCAAATGGAAGCTGTTTCCTTAGCATTTTACCTAGCCTGCAGCTTAAAACTGGAATATCTAGTTTTAGTTGCTAACTCCCACTCTGCATAATGGGACGGATATGTGCAAAGCTACCACGAGGTCTAATAGAATCGTGGCACTTTGAGCAGCACCACAAATTGCCTAATAAACCTGCAATCGAAACCAAATGTGTCCCCAAACAAATAAATGGGGCTTTCGGTCAAGCCTTCATCTCACTTTTCCAACGTGATGTCATACTTTCAACCCACTTTGCAGAAATTGACTGCATGCATTGGGGCTGTCTAAGGTAGACCAGCGCTCCAGCCAGCACTCAGATCTCTTTGGCAGGTTTTGCATGACCGGAAGTAGATGCCTCCTAGGGTGATGTGATTTTATATTCCATAGCATACATAACTTATTTTCTCCAGCCCAATTCCTTCCCTTCCCTGGAAATAAAGGAACTCCTTCTGACCCTATGATCTTGAAGTTTTTATGCATAAGCTATTGGAGCAGTTTTCATATCTGTTTTGTTTATGGATGGAAGATCCCCACCGGGCTTTGAAAGAGTCTGTCTTAATCTTAGCAGAGTGCTTGACGGTGGTAGATGCTGAGACAGATCTGACGAGGGAATGAGTGGGATTTCAGCTAGACATTTGTTGTTGTTTTTAATCAAAGTTAATATTAATTCATTAAAAAGAGGATCTATTCTTGCTACAAGAGGTCTCACTTGGAGTTGCTGCTAATCTTTGCATATTAGTGCAAATGAATTTCAGATAACTTCCAGGGAGTCACTGTGCACGGGGATTAGAGAGAACATAGTAGTAAATTAGAGAAAGCAGCCATCATTGAGAGAGTCGACGTCACCAGCAATGCTCATTGACCTCTTTTATCCTCAGAAAACTCCGCTCTCCACTCTGACATGTATGAAGTGGGATTGCAGAGGCTCCTATGTGTAAGAAATAGTCCAGTTTCCACTTAAGCAGCTCTCACTCTGTACTGGCCCCTGTCCTAGGCATTGTACATGCATAACCTGCCTTACTCTCCACAATAACTGCAAAACGTAGCAACCTTGAAATGTGTCTTTCGGATGAGGGCAGTTTTCCAAAGGTCATTCCTCTGTTTAAAGGGAAGAATCCGGATTGGAGAGAGGCAGGTGCTCCCAACCTCAAGCCCCTCCCAGGGGAGGTCGGGAAGTGTCTGAATAACGTGTCCACTGCTCCAGGCTCATGTTTGGGTTAGCAAGGCCGGTGCCAGGAGACGTAACAGGATCTGGTGCGGGAACACGGCCCGGCTCTGGTCTCAGGTTCAGGCCGCGGGCACGTTGCAGCAGGTTGGAGAGGGACGGGGGGAGAATGTGTGTGTGTCCGGCGTGTTTGGCAGAACAGACAGCCTCTGCGCTCTCGAACTTGGCTGAGAGGACGGAAGGCCCAGGCTTCAGATAACTCCGAGTGTGCGCGCAGCATTGATGCTGATGTTCTTGTGTCTGCGTGAGAAGGACAGACGTCTTTTGTCTCCCGGTTTGGCAGACACAGGAGAGCAGAGTTTACTCTCCCTGAAAGCCGTGCGACTGCCAACATCACAGGCAACTCCGAGCAGCCCGAGTAATGCAAACGCCGTCTTTCCTTTGTCTCCACAATATTCATAAAAACATGGAATGAGGCGAAATGCAATGCGGTTTATGAAGCGGTTCAACCACAAGTGGCCTTTAATCCTCTCATTCCTCATGAAGAATGGGAGAGGGAGAGTCCACCAGCTAGGATAATAGGCCCGCACCCCATGCTAAAATTGGGGTTCCCAGGGACCTGGACAGCCAGGGCGGTTCAGAGCTGTAAAAGGCAGAGGTGAGTTCAAGATAAAGCTGGCAGAGGGCAATGGGACTGAAAGGCCAGAGATAATAGCACACCATAGACACAACGAGGCGGAAGAAAAATAGAATATGAAATAGAAGCACCAGGTAGCGCATTTTTACTATGTGACCTGCTCTGCCATAAGCATGTTTTATTAATAGCTTCATGCATGCTACTGTGTCCACTGTCACCGTCCAGCACCGATGAAGCAGCACATGCTACGATGTGTTTGAGATTCCCATTAAGGAAGCAGGGCAGAGAGCTTCTTTCAGGGAGCCTCATGCCACGTCACAGGATCCACTGCCCATAAAACAAGGTGCCGGCCCAGGAATCTGCATTCAGGGTGACAGGAGATTAGTCTGTGGACGGTCCTGACATGTGGGAAAGGAGCACCAGGAAATTGCCAAGAGCAACCTCCCTTAGGGGTGGAAAGCACAGTGAGTGGATCTCTTAAACTACCTGTGGGGTCCAGCTTATGGTAATAAAATGCAATCAAACAAGATCAATCCAACACCAGGGATAGAAAGTACAAAACATGAATGCTAGGCTATTATAAATGGAATGATAGATGGTTTTTTTTTTTTTTTTTTTTTTTTTTTTTTGCAAGTCAGAAACCTTAATTCCGGAAATGCTTCTGCCATGAGGTTATCAGCTCTTAAGATGATCTACCTGTTAGTCATCTTCACACCCTCTGTATGATGGAATATATTAAATTAGAGTTATAATGTTCTAGAGCAGTGGTTCTCAACCTGTGAGTCGTGACCCCTTTGGGGGCCGAAGAACCCTTTCACAGGGGTCACCTAAGACCATCAGAAAATGCAGATATTTACATCACGATGCATAACAGTAGCAAAATTTCATGGTTGGGGGTCACCACCACATGAGGAACTGTAGGCAAGGGTTGCGGCCTTAGGAAAGTGGAGAACCGCTGTTCTAGAGGAAAGTTTGTGCCTCTTATTTATTTTACATAACTTAACATTTTTAATTTTAAAAAATATATTTTATTGATTTTTTTACAGAGAGGAAAGGAGATAGAAACATCAATGAGAGAGAAACATCAATCAGCCGCCTTCTGTACACCCCCTACTGAGGATGTGCCCGTAACCAAGGTACATGCACTTGACAGGAATCAAACCTGGGACCTTTCAGTCCACAGGCCAATGCTCTATCCACTGAGCCAAACCAGTTAGGGCAATATTTTTTTAATTTTCTGTATTGTGTTTGGCCTATATTGTTATATTTAGACTCTGTACAAATTGTTGGTTGGTAGGCAGAATGATTACCCCTAAAGATTTCCAGGCCCTGATTCCTGGAACCTGTGACTATGTTATGTCGCTTGACAAAGGGGAATTGAGGTCACCAATCAGATGACCAACACGTAGGGAGATTATTCTGGATTTTCTATGTGTGCCCAATACAGTCACAGGTTCTTAAGTGAGAGTAGAAGAAGAGGAGGAGAATAGTCAGAAAAAGATGTGTGATGGCAGAAACAAAGACAGACGACACCCTGTGAGAACAATGTCTCCTACTTGCTGACTTTTAAGATAGAAGAAAGGGCCTTGAGCCAAGAAAAGTGGGCTGCCTCTATAGTTAGAGCAAGCAAGAATATAGATTCTTCTCGAGAGCCTCCCGAAAGAAACGTGGCCTGCTGACCCCAGTGACACCTGTGTCAGGCTTCTAACCTGCCAAACACTGAGATAATGAATGTGTGGTGTTTTGTGCTGCCAATTCTGGGGTCGTTTGTTGCTGTAGCTGAAGAGAACTAATAGAAGTGAGAATTTTTGAGAGCTATTTCTTCTTTTACTTTTCTTCATCAAAATGATGGCCTGGCATTTTAAATTCTGAGAAGTGACTTTTATCCTCTAATTAAAGTGCACCACTTCTCTGGAGGTAATACCACCCGAACACACTATGTGACACTATTGTCTCTCTTTTGAATATTAGACAAAACAAGACTCTCTCCTTGAGCCCCAAGGGCCCCATTTTGACCAGGCCTCATGATTGAGCCCTAGTTTCAGTATAACTAATCCAGTTGTAGCAAGAATCCTACCAAGCACTGTAGCAACAATCCACCCCACCCCCACCCTTGATATCTGATCCCCCTGACCAGCCTCTAGCAAGATTCCTATTCAATTTGTTTAGCAAGAATCCCTCTTAATGTTCCCTTTTAGTAATTTTCCTCTAAGATCCCACTTTTCTTGTACAGCGGTACCTCGAGATACGAGTGCCTTAACATACAAGATTTTTGAGATATGAGCCCTCGAGCAAGCGATTTTTTGCTTTGAAATACGAGCAACAGTTGAGATACAAGTAATCTTGAGCATCGGCCAGCTGCATACGACCTACCAGTTTACCACAACTCGAGCGTCTCATAGTTTCCCACGCCTCAAGGTTACGGAACGAATCAAACGCGTATCTGGAGGTACCACTGTATTTGCAATAGTTTGGTTCTACAATGGTCTCTTGCCCCTATTTCAATAGTCACTAAATAAAATCTGTCTTTACAGCTTTTTAAAAAAGGTTTTCAATTTTTTTTAACAAATTGTACTATTTGTTTTTCTGATTTCAGAGAAGGAGAGAGAGAGAGATAATGATGAGAGAATCATTGGTAGTCTCCTTCCTAATGGAGATCGAGCCCTCAACCCAGGCATGTGTCTTTGGCCAGAAATGAACCTGAGACTCTTTAGTCCACAGGCCAATGCTCTATCCACTGAGCCAAACCAGCTAGGGCTGTCTTTACAGCTTTAGCTGGCATCTGGCTCTGCTTCTCTTTGATAACACCCAGCAGCGTGTAACCTGTTCATGATGGAATGCTGATGACACACTGCAGCCTTTGACTATATTTGGGCAAAAACAAGGGAATTCATTGACAGCAAAACATACAACTATATACTTATTTTTTGTCTAGTATCCCCAACTACTGTTTAATTGATTATAAAGAGTAGGCCAGTCATATCAGCAAACCACAAGTCAGCCATTCAACTATATTATTTAGGTATTAATTTCTATGTGCTCAATAACAAATCAAATTGTACTATTTAAAGTCATTTCAATTAAAAGAGAATGTGATGTGTCTTAACCAACCAGTTCTTTTCTATGGAACTCCACAGCTTAGAATAAATTCCATATTTCATTCAATTCAACACCCTATTCCATCTTCTGATGTGAGAATTGTAGACACTTGAGTCAAGAGTGAGTTAAATCATTTTTGTAAGTCTTAATAATGGCTATTGTCTAGTGTTATCCTGTTTATTTATCTCTCTCTTCCAAAGTTTCTTACACGTGAATAGCTATTAACCATTTTTTTTTTGCCAGAGAAATGTAAGATAATTATGTGGCTAAATTAAATAACTTATATTCTAAGACATTTTGCTCCATGTCAGATGAAATTATCACATCTTGTTTTTTAATTCAAAAATGAATTTAATATCTTTTAAAATCATATAGTTATTATGTATATCACTGAACGTGAAACTTGAAAGTAATATGGTCAAAGCTGTAGTCATTTGACTTACCCTATCAGGAATTTTTCTCTTTCCTTTCATTTACTTAATGGGATGTGTGCCAGGCACCGCTAATTGTACAAACATGAGCCAGATGAAGTTTCAAGCTGGAGGAATGCAAAACTTCATTGAGTAAATAAGTTAATTGTACAAATAATTGTGGAATGTCGTAGATTGCGATTGAATCTCGTGCCACTTCAAAGAAGGGCTATTCTGTGAACATTTAAGTCTTCATAAAAGAGGTGGCATGTGAGTTAGTCCTTGAAGGATGGTAATATCTGACGGGCAGGATAAGGGGCGTGGCTTACTAAGGCAGGGTGAGAATAGCAGTAGTAAGACAGGCACAGGCATAGTGCATTTTGTAATTCAGTGAGTCGTCTAAGTTAGCACAAATGTAGAATATGTGTAGGAAAAGCCCTTAAGACCCAGCTAGAGATTATCTGCTGGCCAGAGACTAGAAGGTCATTTAGAGAGTGATGAGAAGCCATCCCACCATTTGGAGCTTCGCTTAATTAAGCTGTCAGTGTTAGATGATTCAATCGGGGGATGAAGAGTTGATGGAGAAGGAGCACCGTTGAACATCTGTTGGGATCATCCCTAAGAGTGAGTGCCTGAACCAGGATGGAGGCAGAAGGGATGGACAAAATCACCTTAGGAATCAGAGACTCGTGGTTGGAAAAACCACAGAAATCTGAGCTGAGGACCTAAAATGTCAGGCAAAGAATGACACAAAAGCCTAGTTGGTCTTGTGTGTCATCCTAGCTCCTTTTAGAGAACCTAAGCTCTAAAGTGACTTCAAAGATCACACTACAGAGACTGGATTAGTGCAATGCACCAGGGCAGCTGGGCCATGCCAGGGATGCACTGTGATAACTGCTATTAAACTAATGTTCAGCTGAAATAGAGGGTCATCAGATCTATTATTTGTAATGGGAAATGGCAAAGCATAAAAAGATGTCCATTTTATTCAGAGATGATATTAAAAAATGGGCAGGAAAATGTCTGATATAGAAGAAGCTCTCAACGTTAGGAGAAAATGTAGGTGGGTGCTCTAGCCAGTTGGCTCAGTGGATAAAGCATTGGTCTGTGGACTGAAGGATCCGGGTTCAATCCCAGTTAAGGGCATATACCCTGGTCAGGGTGCATGCAGGAGGCAGCCAATAAAAGTGTCTCTCTCACATTCATGTTTCTCTCCCTCTCTCTCCTCCTCCTCCTTTCCACTTTCTTGAAAATCAATGGAAAAATATCCTCTAGTGAGGATTAACAAAAAAAAATTATAAAAGGAAGGAAGGAAGAAAGGAAGGAAGGAAGGAAGGAAGGAAGGAAGGAAGGAAGGAAGGAAGAAAGGAAGGAAGAAAGAAAGAAAAAAGGAAGGAAATGTAGGTGGGTGATCTGAGGGCTGAATTATTTAAAAAGTTCCTAAGTCAGCTCCAGCAGGGAAGTTACTATTGCGTGTCCATGTATAGGTTGGCATATATAGAATAAAACAAAAACAAGGCAAAAATGGGCCCTCTGGCTACACATTCTAAGTGTTACTATTGATTCGCAGCATCAAAAGATGTCAAATAACTCATCCTTTATTCTCATTTCTTATAGTCCAATTGTGTTCTAATATATTTTTAAATTTATTTTACTATAGCTTTACTTTAAGATTATATATATACACACACACACACACACACACACACACACACACACATATATATATATATATACACACACATATATATATACAATAATATATATATTATTATTTTGCTTGTTTGTTTTTAAAGTTTCAGTCCCCTTGCACAACTAAATTCCTCTAGAACATGGGTCATGCCTCTCACTTGGCAGGGTTCAATCCTCACAGAGGAACCTGAATAAAGAGCCAACAAGCTGCTTCCCAAAGCAATTTTTATTCACAGAAAGTATTGTGTTTCTTCTCTTTTCTTCCCTCTGACTTTCACGAAAATAAAGGGCTAATATCACCAGCGGGTACATTTTGTAAAATTAGTCTCCAAAGCGCTTCAACCAGACCTGCCAGCACAACTCCAGCCCAGACACCCCCCATTGCCTGCTTTGGGGCCTCCCCGGGACGGGCTGCCAGTCACCCAGACGAGAGCCAAATTGTTCGGTGGATTCGGGAAGCGGACAGATGTTCTCCTGGGATGACGGAGACAGGCACTGCCACATACATTTTCACTTGACGTGTTAACCAATATCTCCAGCCAATTATTCAGAGGCGGCCAGCGGTTAATGCATGCAAAGGCAGGCGCCTGGATCATCACTCACGGCTCCCACACAGCCCCAAACTCCTGCCTGAGTGCGGAATTCCTCCCTGGCTCTCAGAGACACGGAGTTCATTTTGGGTGTCCTTCGACGTGCTCCTTGAAGATGATATGAGAGCATCGAGAGCTGATGATGAAATGGTCACTGTGGATGAATAAAAAGGAGAAAATAAAGCCAACGCAGTGGCATATGCCTCAAAGCCCAGAGCCAGAAAGAATGGGTTTTGCGTAGGGAAATGCATCGGAGGTCTCAGAGGTAATTACCCCGAGGCACTGGAATAGCGCAATAAAAACAATAGCAGCTGGGCCACTCCAGTGATACGCTGGGAGAACTGCTATTACGCTAATTTGCAGCAGAAAATAATGTAATAAAATCTATCATTTTCATGGGAAATGGAAAATCATAAGTAGACGATGGTGTCCGTTTTATTTAGAGAGATGGCACTAAAAGGAAGCCGACGGCTGAAATCTTTACTTGCAGGCATCCGTAGGCACAATCTCTGACATTACTCTGGACTTTCAGCAAAGTCAGGCCTGGCACCTGGAAAATACGAAGATAAAGGGATGGGGACATTATCTCCAAGAAGCTTGTAATGGCAGTCATCATATTAAAACTAGCACTTTATTTCTTGAGCAAACTGTCTTACCGGAAAACTATGTAATAGCCATTTCTATAACAAAGTGCTTTGGACAAGTGTATTGATTTGGCAGAATCTATAGAATTAAATCAGTCAGTATTCGCTTAGCAAAATAGGATTGCTCTAAGTTTTTCCCCCAATCCTATCTAATAAAAGAGCAATATGCAAATTAACCACAACTCTACTGCACTGCAAACCACACTCACCAGCCAATGAGGAGTGACTATGCAAATTAACCCAACCAAGATGGCTGTAGCCATGGAGTGAGCAGGAGGCTTGGGTTTCCCCAGCAATGGAGGAAGCCAAGTTTTGTACACACCCTAGCAGGCCTCCACTCACGGCTACACAGTTTCAATTATAGAAGATAAATAAATTGCAGATACTAGGGCCTCTGCTTAGGTCACCAGGGGGGCGGGGAGGGGTGTGCAAATCACCACAGGCCCCTTGCCCAGGCCACCCCACACCCAAAGGAACCCCCACCCTGATCCAGGACACCCTTCAGGGCAAACCAACTGGCCCCCACCTGTGCACCAGGCCTCTACCCTATCTAATAAAATAGTAATATGCAAATTGACCATCACTCCAATATACAAGATGGCTGCCCCCATGTGGATACAAGATGGCCACCACAAGATGGCCAGCAGGGGAGGGCAGTTAAAGGAAAACAGGAAGGCAGGGCAGAAAGTAGGCATCAATCAGGCTTGTAGAGGAGTGGTTAGGGTGATATCTGGCTGGCAGGCAGGTGAGCAGTTAGAAGCCAGCAGTTCTGGATTGTGAGAGGGATGTCGGACTGCCCATTTAGGCCTGATTCCATTAGGCAGTAGGACATCCCTCAAGGGATCGCAGATTTGAGAGGGTGCACACTGGGCTGAGGGACACAATTCCCGGTGCACGAATTTTGTGCACCAGGCCTCTAGTAGGTAATATATGAGGGGTAACTAGTCAGGTGATGATGAGAAATAAACAGGGGACTAAGAGGCCACCCAGAAATTAACTGATGCAGGAAGCAGCTACCACCCTGAGAGTAGGAGGGGATGGGAGACCTGCTACCACTAGGAATCTGGTTTGCCTTAACGGTGACAGATCTATGGATGGCTGCCCCATGGAAGATGAGTCCATGGAAAAAGGAGCTAAGGCAAGCGACAGCTGGGACCACAGAGAAGACACAGTCACTGCGTTAAAAACACAGAGCCTATAGACATAAGGCCTGTTCCAGCACAGAGCAGAGCAGGAAAGGGTGAGGCAGGAAAGTGAGAGCAGCTTGGAAAACGAACAGTACTGTTTCCACAGCCTAGCCTCACTCTTCCACTGCTAACTCTTCTCCTAAGTGACTATGGTAGTCTACCACCATTCTCTCTATTAAACTCTGACCTCCTCCTAACCAGTGTGCAGTACGGCAGAGGGCATGATGCCTTCAGATTCTAACATCTGATCATGGAACACTCTGGTCCCTTTAAAATCCTTTCATATCTCTGTGGTTCTTGGTAGAAAGATAAAACGCTTTTTTAAAAAATAAATTTTATTGATTTTTTACAGAGAGGACCAGAGAGAGAGAGTTAGAAACATCGATGAGAGGGTAACATCATTCAGCTGCCTCCTGCACACCCCCTACCGGGGTTGTGCCTGCAACCAAGGTACATGCCCTTGACCTGAATCGAACCAGGGACCCTTCAGTCCACAGAGTGACACTCTATCCACTGAACCAAACCAGTTAGAGCAAAAGACAAAACTCTTCATAGGACCCACCAAGTCCTTCATGAATTTGTGGGGCTCCCTCTCCAGACTCCTCTAGAGCAGGTAAACTACTCTGACCAGATGCATTTTGTGTTGTGATTGGTGACAGAACAGAACCTTCAAAAACAAACACAAGCAGATAAGAAACAACAGCAGCCACGAAAATCAAAATTCTGCACGCCACCTCTGAACACATTCCACCACCCTGTGCCGTGACCACGTTGCTGGTTGTTTACTGACAGCAGATGCAGAAGCTGCGGTGTGTTTAATGGTCAGGCTGTGTGAGAACTCCTCGCTGTACTTCTCAACATTAGAATCCCCTTTAGAGCCACAGAATAGAACTGAAACCAACCAGATGCACTAGACAAGAAATACAGATTTAGCCAAGACCGGTTTGTCTCAGTGGATAGAGCGTCGGCCTGGGGACTGAAAGGTCCCGGGTTCGATTCCCGTTGGGGGCATGTACCTTGCTTGCAGGCACATCTCCACTGTGGGGCGTGCAGGAGGCGGCTGATCGATGTCTCTCTCTCATCGATGTTTCTGACTTTCTATCTCTCTCCCTTCCTCTCTGTAAAAAATTAATAAAATATATTAAAAAAAAAAAAGAAATACAGATTTAGAAGGCATGGGGGAGCCAGGCAGGTAACTTCCCTCTAGCAGAGAACTTCCCTGAAACCCAGGACCCACCCATTTTTATTGACTTGAATTCACATTTGCCCTTTAGCAAAGGAAACAGGCCTATCAATGGCCAAGTCTGGTAAACAATGAAAAGATTATCAGGCTAGGGGATTGCCTTCAGCCACTCAGCCAGTAGCAGGGTAGCATAATGCTGATTTTCAGCCCTTGCTGAATATCAAAGTCCATTAGCCTTCCAGGGGACTTCTCTTCTTGCGTTTGTATGTTAACAACTGTTGGTCTCTGCCTCCAGCAAACAACTGCAGCTTCACAGACGCCATTAGGCTCACCCTGGGACATAAACTCACAGAGAAGAAGAATAAATGGAAAGGTTTGCCCAGCACTCTGCAAATTTTCTCCGTAAAGGGCCTGCTGGTAACAATGTTAGGCTTGGTGAGTTGCATGGGCTCTGTTGTAACGATTCAACTCTGCTGTCAATGGACTAAGGTAGACATAGACAATGTGTAATTGATGACCATGGTTGTTTCCCAATAAAACTTTATTGACAAAAACAGGTGGCAGCGGAATTTGGCCCAAGTGCCCTAGCTAAACCCTTTCTGAACTGTTACTTTAATATCTCTCTCTCTCTCTTTCTCTCTCTCTCTCTCTCTCTCTCTCTCTCTCTCTCTCGTGATTGGAGAGCATATTTTCTTTTTTTTTTTTTAAATATATGTTATTGATTTTTCACAGAGAGGAAGAGAGAGGGATAGAAAGTCAGAAACATCGATGAGAGAGAGACATCCATCAGCCACCTCCTACACACCCCGCACTGGAGATGTGCCCGCAAGCAAGGTACATGCCCCCGACCGGAATCGAACCCAGGACCTTTCAGTCCGCAGGCCGACACTCTATCTACTGAGCCAAACCGGTCTCGACCATATTTTCTTTTTTATTTACAGAAGTTCAATGACCACAGGGTGCTGCTCTCCTTAGGATTCTTACACCAAAGCTTTGTGTCAGCTCTCTTGTTAAATCCCATTCAAGAAGCAGACTTAGAGGAAGGAATGGCCACAGGTGACGGGCTGGTCAGTGAAGATTCCTAGAGGAGGCAGAATTGAGTTAAGTCACAAAGAATTCTTCATACTTAGAGTCACCAAGAGCTCTCTACATGCTATGCCATACTACCCTCCAACACTTCTTTGTAGTTTCATAACCACAGAGAAGTAAAGAAACGTTTTTAGGGTCCCAGAACTATCAGGAAATGGAACTAGGCCAAGATTTCCATCCAGGCACTTCTCATTCCTGAGCTGTTAGCTTTCAGAATTTGAATGGTTTGGGGCGGTGGGGAGTTGAGATTACTGTTTGGTGGACATCAGAGACTCTATACCCTCTCCATGGCAATCCATCTCATCCATATACAGGACAATCTCAGGGATGTTACCCTTAACTTCTGCATCGTGTGGTCCTAAAAGTAATAAAGAAATCAACCAGTTTCTAGCTTTTGTATAGCCGCGTGCCAGAGGAGATAGCAGTAGTCTTGGGAAAAGAAGCATCTGTCTTCTATAACATCATAATGCACGATGCCCACACCCCCAAGTCTGAACTATGTCAAACTCATATCACCTTCTTCCATTTTGAACGACTTTCTGAAATGAAAGTTGCATGATTCCCAATATTTACCACCAGGCCGCAAACAAAAATCGCTTTTTCTCTTTCCTTTTTTATTTACCTCCTCTCCGCAGCAGTGGCTCCCCGAGATATTAAAGGATCACACAGTCCACGGCGCACTCGCCACATGAAAGGCTGGCATAAACGGCAGATTTTAATTAGCGCTTGGAAAGAGCATTTTTGTTCGAGTAAAATAAAAACACAGGTGGTTTCGTGAGTTCACTCGGAGACTAAACCCCCAAAACGCTATTTAAAGAGCAAAGTGGTTAAAAGATTTCATTTTTCTGGTCAGCTCTACCCCAGGTAGAAATAACAAGCCTGCCCCCGCCGGCAGCATGGGGTGCCCGTGTGCAGTGGGCTCGGGGCCAGCTGTTACACGCTCCAGTGAAATGCCAGGCACTCCGCATGCATAACATCGCCGAGGCCTTCGTGTTTATTTAGCCATCTTATATTTTTTGGGGGGACGAGGCTGTTTCTTGGGCCCGTCTACTGCAACTTCCCCCCATCCTGAACCACAACTATTAAGAAAATATTCTTCTCCTTTTGCAGACCTTCTTATTCTATCACCTCATATTTATGGTTCTTTCTATTGGTTGATCATGATCAAATATAAGTACTTATCTTTGAAGCAGGCAGCTGGCTTGAAAGTCATCCCAAACTCAAACTAGTAGGTGACTTGTAGTCAATCACTCCTCATTGTCATCACAGAATTTCTAATTTCAGTTTAGAGCCTTGCTGGACAACTAGCACTGAAAGGGGGTAACAGTGGTGTGAGCAGCATGGGACATGGAGTGTGATGCTGGAGTGTGGGCAGGAGCAGAGGGGGATCTGAAGGTGTCACTGAAACAGGAATTTTTAGGGTGAAAAAGACAGGTTTAGGAAAATTTAGAAATTAGGGGACCTTGGAGGAAGCACAGGGCTGCAGACCAGCAGAAGGCTTATTTCCATA